>CM035416.1:48803497-48885997 GCA_020310875.1 Ceratopteris richardii | reverse complement strand
TATGTGTATGTGTATGTGTATGTGTATGTGTATGTGTATGTGTATGTGTATGTGTATGTGTACGTGTAGGTGTATGTGTATGTGTATGTGTATGTGTATGTGTATGTGTATGTGTATGTGTATGTGTATGTGTATGTGTATGTGTATGTGTATGTGTATGTGTATGTGTATGTGTATGTGTATGTGTATGTGTATGTGTATGTGTATGTGTATGTGTATGTGTATGTGTATGTGTATGTGTATGTGTATGTGTATGTGTATGTGTATGTGTATGTGTATGTGTATGTGTATGTGTATGTGTATGTGTATGTGTATGTGTATGTGTATGTGTATGTGTATGTGTATGTGTATGTGTATGTGTATGTGTGTGTATGTGTATGTGTATGTGTATGTGTATGTGTATGTGTATGTGTATGTGTATGTGTATGTGTATGTGTATGTGTATGTGTATGTGTATGTGTATGTGTATGTGTATGTGTATGTGTATGTGTATGTGTATGTGTATGTGTATGTGTATGTGTATGTGTATGTGTATGTGTATGTGTATGTGTATGTGTATGTGTATGTGTATGTGTATGTGTATGTGTATGTGTATGTGTATGTGTATGTGTATGTGTATGTGTATGTGTATGTGTATGTGTATGTGTATGTGTATGTGTATGTGTATGTGTATGTGTATGTGTATGTGTATGTGTATGTGTATGTGTATGTGTATGTGTATGTGTATGTGTATGTGTATGTGTATGTGTATGTGTATGTGTATGTGTATGTGTATGTGTATGTGTATGTGTATGTGTATGTGTATGTGTATGTGTATGTGTATGTGTATGTGTATGTGTATGTGTATGTGTATGTGTATGTGTATGTGTATGTGTATGTGTATGTGTATGTGTATGTGTATGTGTATGTGTATGTGTATGTGTATGTGTATGTGTATGTGTATGTGTATGTGTATGTGTATGTGTATGTGTATGTGTATGTGTATGTGTATGTGTATGTTGTATGTGTATGTGTATGTGTATGTGTATGTGTATGTGTATGTGTATGTGTATGTGTATGTGTATGTGTATGTGTATGTGTATGTGTATGTGTATGTGTATGTGTATGTGTATGTGTATGTGTATGTGTATGTGTATGTGTATGTGTATGTGTATGTGTATGTGTATGTGTATGTGTATGTGTATGTGTATGTGTATGTGTATGTGTATGTGTATGTGTATGTGTATGTGTATGTGTATGTGTATGTGTATGTGTATGTGTATGTGTATGTGTATGTGTATGTGTATGTGTATGTGTATGTGTATGTGTATGTGTATGTGTATGTGTATGTGGATGTGTATGTGTATGTGTATGTGTATGTGTATGTGTATGTGTATGTGGATGTGTATGTGTATGTGTATGTGTATGTGTATGTGTATGTGTATGTGTATGTGTATGTGTATGTGTATGTGTATGTGTATGTGTATGTGTATGTGTATGTGTATGTGTATGTGTATGTGTATGTGTATGTGTATGTGTATGTGTATGTGTATTTGTATGTGTATGTGTGCATGTATGTGTGTGTGTGCATGTATGTGTGTGTATGAGCATGTGCATGCACATGTGCATTTGCATGTGTATGTGTATGTGTATGTTTATTCATATGGGTAGTTATATGTGGATGTGTATGTGTAGATGTACATGTAATTTTACATATAGGTGTATGTTTATGTCTATGTCTATTTCTATGTGTATGTGTATATGTATGTGTATTATGAAAGAACCTGGAGAAGCTTGTAGGAGGTAGAAAGGTGATTTGTGAAGCGACAAAGTTTGGTCCAACCAAGTGGCACAAGACCGGCCCTTGAGCTTATGGAGACTCAAATAGACCTTATAGGCATGTGATAATTGCAATAAGATGCACTATGTACTTTGGAGCATCAAGGAGAAAGAGTGGATACAAAACAAATAGGTTTGTGCATCGACTAGCTCAAAATACTTACTATCTATGGAAGAGAAAATGAACTTCAAATGCTCATAGCGACTACCATGATTACAATTAGAAAGAATCCTTTTATGGGATTGATACACATAGGGTTGAGTGTGTAGAATGCACATAAGTATAAGGAATAAGCAAAATATGCTATAGGAATGAATCAGACACTCAATGGTGGTACCTACTATGTTTTAGGAGTACATAGAGATTGACAACAAGACAGAAAAACTCAGATTTCTCTTTATCTATTACACCAACTGCTATGAAGCTTTACAAGCATAATCTAGACACTAACACCTTTCCAATCAGCCATGTCTCATTCACTTAAGAGCTCTATAGAAAGAGCAGCAGTCTCTACAACCTTATTGTCGGTGAAGAAGATGATGCAGAGAAATGAAGGAGCAAGACAATGATGGTCACATGTGTATATATATTGCTTCCATGTACTGTACAAGTGATTGGAAGTCTTTATAAAGACTCTAGATGTGATCCATGCCTTCTATAAGTGGATTTTGAATTCAAATGAAGGCAATAAGAGTTGTTGGAGGGAATCAGTTTACTTTCCTACAATCTAGGAAAAGTGAAGATCAAGTTTGATCTACTTTAAGGTAATTGATTGATTGATTGATTGATTGATTGATTGCAAATCAAGTACCAAAAATTCGTGGAATTTGGGTTCTATATTTCCACTTTTACATGTGTAAAGATGAAGGCTTTTACAATGGTAAAAGATCCATGAAAACTCTTTTTAAAAAATACAATAAATGAGCATAAGTAAAAGAACTCTCCAACAAATATTCTTTCGACATAATCCAAGCGATTTCTTTTGATGTAGATCAAATCCACCTCAAGCATCGTGTAGGGTTGATGTTCCAACAGCTCCTCCTCAAGCTAAAGTATGCTTGAGTCTTCATTCTCTAATAGTTTGAATACCTGCCATAGCTTTGAATCTACAAAGCTTTATTTCATCAAGTGCCTTCGTCATCATATCTCCTACTTGCTTTTTAGTAGGAACAAAAGAAATGTCAATCTCCTTTGCCATGAGCTTCTCTCTAACAAAGTTGTAATGAACCTCTATGTGTTTGGTTCTCGCATGGAAAATAGAGTTTGCTACTAGAGGCATGTAACTTACATTATCTCCAAATATGTGAGGTTTGGAACTCAAAAGTCCCAAGTCTGTATACAATGCTTTTAATCATATTGCCTCTTGAGTTGTTATGGTCAAACCTCTATACTCTGCTTGAGTTGAGGATAAAGAAACTGTAGGTTGCTTCTTGGAACTCCATGTCACTAGCTTTGAACCTGCAAATGCTAAGTAACCAGAAGTACTTCTTCTATCATCTGTAGCTCCTGCCAATTATTCCATGAGGTTCACATATTAGCTTGTATACCCACTTTGTGCCAATGGCCTTCTTGCCAGGAGGCAAGTCACATAAAGAACAGGTACCATTCTTCATTATAGCATCATATTCATATTGCATAGTAGCCATCCAATTTTTTGAATTTTGTGCTTCTTCAAATGAAACAAGCTCACTCTCATCACAGAGACTAGACGCAGCCACAACATAGCAAATCTAATGCAAAAGAGGCACTATGAGAGCTTGACCGAGTACAATATGATAGAGGTGCATCTAATTTGTTGTCATGCAAAGTCTGCACCATCCATTTTGGCATAGTTTCTGCCTGCTGAATGTCAGCTCTCTCATCAATAAGTGCATCATGTAAATCTGCATAAAAAATGGGATGATCTGCATCATCACATGAAACCTGCAAAGGCTAAGAAGTTACCTCATTAGGACCAGCACTAGAATGTCGACCTATAAAAAGAGGCAGCAAAGTATCATACATGTCTTTGGAGCTAACAAATGTCTCCTTAGTACATGAACGCAATGGCTAAATAGCATCGTCAACAAAAACAACGCCATAACTAACCAAAATGCATTTAGTATGTGGATGATACAGACGATAGCCTTTACTTTTAGAACTGTACCCAACAAAAATACATTTTATTGCTTTATCATCCAATTTTCTATGATGTTGTTTAGGCACTAATGCATATGCCAGACAACCAAAAACACGCATATGAGCAACATATGGCTTGCAACCATGCCAAACCTCATATGGAGTGATAGACTACAGTGCTTTAGTGGGACACCTGTTAAGTACATATGCTGCACACATGAAAGCCTCAAGCCAGAAACAATGTGGTAAAGCTTGACTCTCGACCATACACCTCGCCATCTCCATGAGTGACATGTTCTTTTGTTCAAAAAATCCATTATCTTGAGGTGTATATGGCCCTTTACACTAATGTTTTATCCCACATTCAGCCAAAAATGCATTAAAGTCAAAAGCCATATACCCCCCCCGATCAGAATGGAGGGTGCCCATTTTACATGCTGACAAATTATCAGCCAAAACCAGAAACTGTTTGAAGCACATAAACACTTCTAACTTTTCCTTCAATGGATATACCCATGCATGCCTGGAAAGAACTGATGGGGGATGATTCTAACACCCCAATGCAAAAATGGAAGATGGCTACCCTCCACTAGGTCCACAAGCAGTGATATATGCTCACTCTTCTGCACTTTTCTCTACACCAGTATAGAGACTTAAAATGAAATTTGCAGACTTGTAGTAGACTATAAGAGCTACCCAAAAAGTTTTGAATCATCCAAAATGGATATTCCAGTTGGGAGAACCACCCTCTGCAAGACAAGCTACCTATTTGCAACACTCTCTGCCTATGTGCAGAGATATACCTTCATAAAGTTGGAAATTTCTCAAACTCACTCAGCCAAATAACTTGACACTTTGGCAAAGTTCGAGGCACAATATGAAAGACCAAATGAAGCTTGAAATCAATGAAAATGAGTACAATGAGAGAGCAAACAATGCTCTGCAATCTGGTACAATCAGATTTGGAAAAGCCTAACTACACCTCTAGATAGAGAGGAGCAAAATCATGAGAAAATGAGGTAAGCAAGCAAGGGGGCTGCTTGCTGGAGTTTATGACTTCACTCAAGTAAGTGGGAAACTCGTGGAATGCATACAACTCAAGAAAAAAAGGTAAGATGATGCTTATATAGAGTTTTACTTTCCCTACAATCTAGCTAACCACCCACCAATCAGTGTAGGTGCACCTTTCTGGTGGCTAATTTGATGAGATTTGAATTTGATTGAGTTTCGTGGAGCTTCTAACTTTATTCCTTGATTTTGTTCCTTCTTTTTTATTGGTCCACTTGCAAAACTTTTGGTTGAGCCTTTTTGCATGATTGAGACTTGATTTTCAACAAAATCATGGATGAAAGTCATGAAGTAAAGATAGTTCCCAAAAGAAGGCGTTTGCATACGACCACAGATATCATTATGTACAGGATGCAATTTCTGAGTAGCCAGAATTGAACCATCTTTTGGAAAGGAAGAATGTTGCATTTTGCCCAAAATACAGCCTTCACAAACATGTTTTCCCAGTACCTCAAGTTTGGGCAAAGAGGACACCATTTCATATTTCTACAAGCGTAGCAAACTAGCAAAATTCAGATGACCAAAGCGTGCATGCCAAAGCTTTGCATCTAACACATGCAAAGCTTTGACATGCAAAGAATCATGTACTACACATGACAAATCATTTATAGATCTTTCATAGTCTATGATCTTATACATCCCATGTCATAAAATGCCAGAAGCAATAATGACGTCACCATTTGACAGATCATGAACTGTGCATCTGTCATCAACAAATTTCAAAACCAAGCCAATCTTGGCTGATGCAAAAACTGATAACAATTTTTTCTTGATCCCTAGCACAAACAAAGCATGTGACAAAGTGAAAGAACTACCATCAGCATTAGTCAAAATGATCTTACCAACTCCCATAACAGGATAGGAGGAGTTGTTGGCGCATGTAACAGTATTCCCTACAGGGGCACGCTCGAGTGAAGAGAAGAAACTCTGTTGCGAGGTAATATGTTTGGTCGCCCCACTATCAAAGTACCAAACATCTGAGTCTACTGCAGACATGCACTGCTCATGAGAAGATGGGCCAAAACTCCAAACAATAGTAAACACCCATGCTTCTTCTTGCACAAGATTTGCAGACTTTGTTTTTGGTGTAGAGTCCTCTACAACAACCATTCCGGCCTCTTTCTTCTTTGCCTCTTTAGCATCCAGTTTTGGATAGCTCTTCATGAAGCAGCGACCTACTCTCATACCAATTAAAGGAGTTAGACATCTGTCAAAGCACGTAAACAGCACAAGGGAGAATAAGAATCTTGGAGCACAACACACAATACTGAATGTATTACCACTAAAATGTACAAAAATAAGTAGCCCATTAAGGCAATAGGCATATATACAAGCTGGGGGAAAAAAACCTCCTAAAGAGGGAAAAAAGTGCCCCACCGGTCCTAGAGTGTTCACACACATCACTACCTAAATATATCAACAAGTTCCATAGTTTCTAATCCTTTTCTCTATCATCTTGGTCATCATCTATATCACTTCTTGGATCCTGGACCTGTGTATCATGCTTGCTTCCTAATTGATGAGAATCAAAATCAAGATCATATGGTAGAGTTACCTTTTGTTTGTCTTCATCATACCAAGACCTGTGTTCTTCAAACACAACATCTCTACTTGTAGTGAATTGCTTGGTTGAAGGATGGTAGAACTTGCAACCCATCTGAGTTGAACCATATCCGATAAACATTGCCTATATTGCCCTTTCATCTAGCTTACCTCTTATTTGTGATGGTACATGAAAGTAAGCTAAAGAACCAAAAACCTTGCAATGTCCAAGACCAGGTTTTCTTCCATGCCATGCTTCATAAGGAGTCATACCTTGGAGTGATTTGGATGGTTGTCTATTGACAAGGTACACAATGGTTGAAATAACCTCTGCCCATAGATAATGTGGCAACTTCTTCTTCTTCAAGCATTGTTCTAGTTGATCCAACCAATGTCTTGTTTCTCCTCTCTAAAATTCCATTCAGTTGAGGAGAGTACCTGGTAATCATTTCCCTTTTGATACCTTTATCTTGCAAGAACTCATCAAACTCTTTGGAGAAGTAATCTCCCCCTCCATTAGATTTAAGCTTCTTGAGTGATCTACCTGTATGATTCTCCACATGTGCTAGATACTTTTTGAAGCAATCAAATACTTCATTATTACTTTTGATGAAGGATAAAATAGCCCATCTACTATGTTCATCAATAAATGAGACATAATACCATGATCCTACCAATGAAGGCTGTTAACTTGGTCCCCATACATCTATATGTACTAAGTCCATTACGTTGTTATTGTTGTTG
The DNA here is from genome assembly GCA_020310875.1 of Ceratopteris richardii. Classification (NCBI taxonomy): domain Eukaryota; kingdom Viridiplantae; phylum Streptophyta; class Polypodiopsida; order Polypodiales; family Pteridaceae; genus Ceratopteris; species Ceratopteris richardii. The sequence goes on along the minus strand of CM035416.1, from coordinate 48,878,706 downwards.
TTGTGGATGTAGCCTTTGTGGTTGAATGGTTGTCTTTGTGCCTTCCCAATTTGACATGCATCACACCTGTTGATCATGTGTTGCTTTGATATGTTTGGTAGACCTAGAACACTTTTATCCCTGCATATATCCTTCAAGGTTCTTTCACTCACATGAGCAAGTCTCTTATGCCACACTTCAAGCTCACTTAGGGTTTGAGACCCAAAAGTGAATAGAGTTATGTTCCTGGTTTCCCCTACTTCAAAATTAAAGAGCAAACCATACCTCTCACCTCTCGCTATCTTCTTGAAGCCTTCACATGGATCTTCCACAAAAGCTTCATGTTGGGTGAACCTAACTTGCAAGCCTTTTTCAATTATTTGGCCTACACTTATTAGGTTTTTAGTGATAGTGGGTACATAGAGAACCTTACTCAGAATATTTGTCCTGCCATTGGAAGCTTTGACATTACCAATCTTCTCCACATTGTGGTTTGTGTCATCCCCTGTTTATACTTCATGTCTATGCTTTGGACTTTCCGAATCAGATAGAAGAGCAACGTTGTTTGCAACATGATTCGAACATCCTGAATCTATGTAGAATAAATGATCATCTTCTTTACCTTCTTTGTGGCTTAGATTCATAAGAAGCAATGATTCTTCATGTGGTTAATCTTCTAAATAATTGTTGAAGTTGCTTCTATTATAGCCCCTATTTTTATTATTGTAGTTGTGTCCACTTATTCCTCTATTGCTTCCATATCCACCTCTTCCACTTCCTTTCTAGGTCTTTCCATTGAACCAGCAATTCTGAGTGGTGTGGTTGGTCTTATCGCAGATGGCAACAAGATTGAACATTTTGACCTTTGTCTTTGTCATGCTTTGGTCCTTTCTTCTTCCCTTTCCACTTGCTCTTGCTTACAAAGTTGGCTTGGGGAGTCTCCTCTTCATCTTCTTCCTTCTTCTTGCCTTTCTGCTTCTTATCCTTCTCATCTGGATATAGAGCACTAGTTGAATTACCATGATAGGAGTTACCTTCCTTTATGCTATTGTTGGCCTCTTGATTGAAGAGTTTTCCAAGAAAGATGTTGAAGTCTGGAGTTTACACATCCATGATGAGATCATAAGCTATCTTGAAGGATTGACATTGCTTATCACTTCGAATCCCATTGAGAATCTACTCATGATATTCTCTTCTTCAATCAGCTCTCCAGTGGATGCTAACTGATCCGCAACCTCCTTGACCTTGGTAACAAACGCTGTGATGGTTTGTTTAGGTGTCTTCTTCATTTGGTTGAACTCGTTCCAAAGATGATTCTTCCTTGCTTTGGTACTAGCAGAAAAGAAAGTCTTGAGGGCATCCCAAGTCTCTTAAGATGTCTTGCATCCTCTAATATGTGGTAATAGAAAGTCAAATATAGAGTTTAGTATGTACAACCTTTCTTGAGCATACCTTGTGCACCAAAGTGTGAGCTTATCTGTCTCCTCTTGTGTAGGTCCTTTTTTGGATCTTGGAATAGACATAGCTTCATCGCCTGCTACAATTCCATAAAGATTTTTACCTTGAAAATAGGCCTCCATTCTGATGTGCCAAGCCGCGTAGTTGTGTAATCAAGCTTTGCAAATAGGCCTCCATTCTAATTTTCTAAGCTGCATAGTTGTGTCAATCAAGCTTCTCAATGATTGAAGAAAAGTCGTCACCCATCTTGATCCTGCTCTGATACCGTTGAAAGAACTTGGAGAAGCTTGTAGGAGGTAGAAAAGTGAGTTCTGAAGTGATGGAGTTTGGTCTAGCCAACTGGCACAAGACTAGCCCTTGAGTTTATGGAGACTCAAATAGACCTAATAGGCATGTGATAAGTGTAATAAGATGCACTATGTCCTTTGGAGCATCAAGGAGAAAGATTTGATACAATACAGATAGGTTTGCACATCAACTAGCTCAAAAAACTTACTATCTATGGAAGAGACAATGAACCTCAAATGCTCATAGCAACAAGCATGATTACAATTAGAAAAAATTATTTTATGTGATTGATACAAATAGGTTCGAATAATTAGAATGCACAAAAGCATAAGGAATAAGCAAAGTATGCTATAGGAATGAATCAGACACTCAACGGTGGTACCTCCTATTTTTCAAGAATATGCAAAGATTGACCTCGAGATAGAAAACTCAGATTTCTCCCAATCTGCTACACCAAATGCTATGACACTTTACAGACATTAACTAGACACTAATATCTTTCTAATGAGCCATTTGTCATCCAATTTAAACCTCTCTAGAGAGAGCAGCAGCCTTTGCAAGCTTACTGTTGGTGAAGAAGATGATGTAGAGAAATGAAGGAGCAAGACAATGATAATCACCTGTATGTATATTGCTTCCATGTATTGTACAAGTGATTTGCAGTCTTTATAGACTTTAGAAGTGATCTACAACTTCTACAAGTGGATTTTGAATTCAAATGAAGGCTAAGAGTTTTTGGAGGAAATCAATTCACTTTCCTACAATGTATAAAAAGTGAAGATCTAGTTTGATCTACTTTTAGGTGATTGCTTGATTGATTGATTGCAAATCAGCTACCACAAATTCGTGGAATTTGGGCTCTACCTTTCTACTTTCACATGGGTAAAGCTCAAGGATTTTACACTGGTAAAAGATCCATGAAAACTCTTTTTAAAAAATACAATAAATGAGCATAAGTAAAAGAAATCTCCAACGAATACTCTTTCGATGTGATCCAAGCGATTGCTTTTGATGTAGATCAAATTCACCTCAAGCATAGTGTAAGCTTGATGTTCCAACAAATTTTTATGTGTATTTGTATGTGTATGTGTATGTGTATGTGTACATGTACATGTATGTCTATGTCTATGTATATGTCTATGTCTATTGTCTATGTCTATGTCTATGTCCATTTCTATGTGCATGTGTATGTGTATGTGTATGTGTATGTGTATGTGTATGTGTATGTGTATGTGTATGTGTATGTGTATGTGTATGTGTATGTGTATGTGTATGTGTATGTGTATGTGTATGTGTATGTGTATGTGTATGTGTATGTGTATGTGTATGTGTACGTGTACGTGTATGTGTATGTGTATGTGTATGTGTGTATGTGTATGTGTATGTGTATGTGTATGTGTATGTGTATGTGTATGTGTATGTGTATGTCTATGTGTATGTGTATGTGTATGTGTACGTGTATGTGTACGTGTATGTGTATGTGTATGTGTATGTGTATGTGTATGTGTATGTGTATGTGTATGTGTATGTGTATGTGTATGTGTATGTGTATGTGTATGTGTATGTGTATGTGTATGTGTATGTGTATGTGTATGTGTATGTGTATGTGTATGTGTATGTGTATGTGTATGTGTATGTGTATGTGTATGTGTATGTGTATGTGTATGTGTATGTGTATGTGTATGTGTATGTGTATGTGTATGTGTATGTGTATGTGTATGTGTATGTGTATGTGTATGTGTATGTGTATGTGTATGTGTATGTGTATGTGTATGTGTATGTGTATGTGTATGTGTATGTGTATGTGTATGTGTATGTGTATGTGTATGTGTATGTGTATGTGTATGTGTATGTGTATGTGTATGTGTACGTGTATGTGTATGTGTATGTGTATGTGTATGTGTATGTGTATGTGTATGTGTATGTGTATGTGTATGTGTATGTGTATGTGTATGTGTATGTGTATGTGTATGTGTATGTGTATGTGTATGTGTATGTGTATGTGTATGTGTATGTGTATGTGTATGTGTATGTGTATGTGTATGTGTATGTGTATGTGTATGTGTATGTGTATGTGTATGTGTATGTGTATGTGTATGTGTATGTGTATGTGTATGTGTATGTGTATGTGTATGTGTATGTGTATGTGTATGTGTATGTGTATGTGTATGTGTATGTGTATGTGTATGTGTATGTGTATGTGTATGTGTATGTGTATGTGTATGTGTATGTGTATGTGTATGTGTATGTGTATGTGTATGTGTATGTGTATGTGTATGTGTATGTGTATGTGTATGTGTATGTGTATGTGTATGTGTATGTGTATGTGTATGTGTATGTGTATGTGTATGTGTATGTGTATGTGTATGTGTATGTGTATGTGTATGTGTATGTGTATGTGTATGTGTATGTGTATGTGTATGTGTATGTGTATGTGTATGTGTATGTGTATGTGTATGTGTACGTGTATGTGTACGTGTATGTGTATGTGTATGTGTACGTGTATGTGTACGTGTATGTGTACGTGTATGTGTACGTGTATGTGTACGTGTATGTGTACGTGTATGTGTACGTGTATGTGTACGTGTATGTGTACGTGTATGTGTACGTGTATGTGTACGTGTATGTGTACGTGTATGTGTACGTGTATGTGTACGTGTATGTGTACGTGTATGTGTACGTGTATGTGTACGTGTATGTGTACGTGTATGTGTACGTGTATGTGTACGTGTATGTGTACGTGTATGTGTACGTGTATGTGTACGTGTATGTGTACGTGTATGTGTATGTGTATGTGTATGTGTATGTGTATGTGTATGTGTATGTGTATGTGTATGTGTATGTGTATGTGTATGTGTATGTGTATGTGTATGTGTATGTGTATGTGTATGTGTATGATGTATGTGTATGTGTATGGGTATGTGTATGTGTATGTGTATGTGTATGTGTATGTGTATGTGTATGTGTATGTGTATGTGTATGTGTATGTGTATGTGTATGTGTATGTGTATGTGTATGTGTATGTGTATGTGTATGTGTATGTGTATGTGTATGTGTATGTGTATGTGTATGTGTATGTGTATGTGTATGTGTATGTGTATGTGTATGTGTATGTGTATGTGTATGTGTATGTGTATGTGTATGTGTATGTGTATGTGTATGTGTATGTGTATGTGTATGTGTATGTGTATGTGTATGTGTATGTGTATGTGTATGTGTATGTGTATGTGTATGTGTATGTGTATGTGTATGTGTATGTGTATGTGTATGTGTATGTGTATGTGTATGTGTATGTGTATGTGTATGTGTATGTGTATGTGTATGTGTATGTGTATGTGTATGTGTATGTGTATGTGTATGTGTATGTGTATGTGTATGTGTATGTGTATGTGTATGTGTATGTGTATGTGTATGTGTATGTGTATGTGTATGTGTATGTGTATGTGTATGTGTATGTGTATGTGTATGTGTATGTGTATGTGTATGTGTATGTGTATGTGTATGTGTATGTGTATGTGTATGTGTATGTGTATGTGTATGTGTATGTGTATGTGTATGTGTATGTGTATGTGTATGTGTATGTGTATGTGTATGTGTATGTGTATGTGTATGTGTATGTGTATGTGTATGTGTATGTGTATGTGTATGTGTATGTGTATGTGTATGTGTATGTGTATGTGTATGTGTATGTGTATGTGTATGTGTATGTGTATGTGTATGTGATGTGTATGTGTATGTGTATGTGTATGTGTATGTGTATGTTGTATGTGTATGTGTATGTGCATGTGTATGTGTATGTGTATGTGTATGTGTATGTGTATGTGTATGTGTATGTGTATGTGTATGTGTATGTGTATGTGTATGTGTATGTGTATGTGTATGTGTATGTGTATGTGTATGTGTATGTGTATGTGTATGTGTATGTGTATGTTTATGTGTATGTGTATGTGTATGTGTATGTGTATGTGTATGTGTATGTGTATGTGTATGTGTATGTGTATGTGTATGTGTATGTGTATGTGTATGTGTATGTGTATGTGTATGTGTATGTGTATGTGTATGTGTATGTGTATGCGTATAAGTATGCGTCTAAGTATGCGTATAAGTATGCGTATAAGTATGCGTATAAGTATGCATATGAGTATGCGTATGCGTATGCGTATGCGTATGCCTATGAGTATGCGTATGCATACGTATGCGTATGCATACGTATGCGTATGCATACGTATGTGTATGCATACGTATGCGTATGCATATGTATACGTATGCGTATGCGTATGCGTATGCGTATGCCTACGTATGCGTATGCCTACGTATGCGTATGCATACGTATACGTATGCATACGTATGCGTATGCATACGTATACGTATGCGTATGCGTATGCGTATGCGTATGCGTATGCGTATGCGTATGCGTATGCGTATGCGTATGCGTATGCGTATGCGTATGCGTATGCGTATGCGTATGCGTATATGTATGTGGTATATGTATGTGTATGTGTGTGTGTAAGTGTGTGTATCTGTATGTGTATGTGTATGTGTATCTGTATCTGTATGTGTATGCATTTGTATGTGTATGTGTATGTGTATGTGTATGTGTATGTGTATGTGTATGTGTATGTGTATGTGTATGTGTATGTGTATGTGTATGTGTATGTGTATGTGTATGTGTATGTGTATGTGTATGTGTATGTGTATGTGTATGTGTATGTGTATGTGTATGTGTATGTGTATGTGTATGTGTATGTGTATGTGTATGTGTATGTGTATGTGTATGTGTATGTGTATGTGTATGTGTATGTGTATGTGTATGTGTATGTGTATGTGTATGTGTATGTGTATGTGTATGTGTATGTGTATGTGTATGTGTATGTGTATGTGTATGTGTATGTGTATGTGTATGTGTATGTGTATGTGTATGTGTAGGCGTATGCGTATGCGTTTGCGTATGCGTATGCGTATGCGTATGCGTATGCGTATGCGTATGCGTATGCGTATGCGTATGCGTATGCGTATGCGTATGCGTATGTGTATGTATATGTGTATGTGTATGTGTATGTGTATGTGTATGTGTATGTGTATGTGTATGTGTATGTGTATGTGTATGTGTATGTGTATGTGTGTGTATGTGTATGTGTATGTGTGTGTATGTGTATGTGTGTATATGTGTATGTGTATGTGCATGTATATGTCTATGTGTATGTGTGTGTATGTGTATGTGTATGTGTATGTGTATGTGTATGTGTATGTGTATGTGTATGTGTATGTGTATGTGTATGTGTATGCGTATGTGTATTTTTATGTGTATGTGTATGTGTATGTGTATGTGTATGTGTATGTGTATGTGTATGTGTATGTGTATGTGTATGTGTATGTGTATGTGTATGTGTATGTGTATGTGTATGTGTATGTGTATGTGTATGTGTATGTGTATGTGTATGTGTATGTGTATGTGTATGTGTATGTGTATGTGTATGTGTATGTGTATGTGTATGTGTATGTGTATGTGTATGTGTTTGTGTGTCTGTGTGTGTATGTGTGTGTGTATGTGTGTATTATGTGTGTGTGTTATGTGTGTGTTATGTGTGTGTTATGTGTGTGTGTTATGTGTGTGTGTATGTGTGTGTATGTGTACGTGTACATGTATGTGTACGTGTACGTGTACGTGTGCGTGTGCGTGTGCATGTACGTGTACGTGTACGTGTGTGTGTACGTGTACGTGTACATGTACGTGTACGTGTACGTGTACGTGTACGTGTATGTGTACGTGTACGTGTACGTGTAGGTGTACGTTGTCGGGTCGTGAGAGATGCTCGGATGGTGGATCAAGTCATCCGCCTAAATCGTTTGGCACACGCGGGGTGTCTGTAGCAAACTCAGGCTTATGAAAATAAGGGTTCTAATGTCAAAAGAATATAAATTTCCTAATTCTATGACTAAAGTTCTCTTATCAAAAGTAAATAGTTTTAATTAGCTATGGACCGTAAGGACGGGCAGCCTCGTACATAGCAACAGCTTCCTGATATGAGATTGAAACTTCCATAATGGGTTCTTCTACTAAACTTTCAGGTAAGCTAGAGGGTTCTGGTCTGTCTAGAGTTGGTGGAATATTTTCAATATTTTCAATATTTTCAATATTTTCAATAGTACTATGCTCAGACTCATGAACTAACTTAGAAGACATCAAGGAAAGTAATGGAAAACTAATGAAACAATATGATGCTAGACTGTTTGAATAAATTAATTGATATGCTAATGGTTCGAATTAATAATTCTAATACAACTGGAAGGCCTAAACAATTGGATAAATGTCTAATCAATTGGATAGTAGAATAAATGAGAAATAAGATTTAAATGGATCTTTAGGTTGCCGCTTCACTTCAATTGTCTTCACTTCACTTTAATTGATTGTAATCTTCAATGTTTCTGAAAAAAAACATTAGGTATATTAGTATATTTCAATAAAAAATCATTAATCTCATACAAATACACATGCTCATTCATTCCTATATGCACTTTACATGCATAACATAATATCACTCATGCATACATATGCACTTAATATACTTATGCATTCATCATTTAATATATGCATCACATACCATACATTCATATGCATTTAATTACTTATACATTCACATGCATACATATACATATGCACACACATGCTCTTATGCGCACACACACATACATTTGTATGCACATGCTTTACACATTTCATTCATATGTTCTAATTTACTTCATACACATGCATATATAATTTCACATGCATGCTTAACATAAGCTAAAACACATGCTAACATATCTAGCATTAACTATCATTAACATACGTTAATTTATTGTGCATAAACTTAAGCTAATACTCTTTCTATCCCATATGCTTACATATACTTACTTATATGCACATGCTAACACAAAGTTCACACATGCAAACATGCATTAAAATATCCATTTATATGTGCACATATATGCAGACACATGAACGCATGCATTCTATACTATATGCATTAATAATAACTATAATACTATATATAAAAAAACTTAAATTTAATCGATTCTTTCATAAAGAAAAGAAAAACTTGAATTTCACTTTTTCTCTCTCTTTGTATGTGAGCTGCTGATAGGAAAAATACACATTCACTTTCTAACTTCCTTTTTCTCTCTTTCTCTCTCTCTTTCTCTCTCTCTTTCTCTTTCCTCTCTTTCTAATTCTCTCCCTATCACTCTCTATCTCTTTGTCCGAGTCAGCGCGTGAATCTCCGTGCCTGAATCCAGACCACTCATAAACACAAGCTGCCTTCTAAAGAGAGCTCGCACGCGAGGTCCAGCAGGGCTTGCAGCGTTGTGAACTGCTTGGCTAGTCGGCCTACTGATCCATCGACCTATAAGACTTAACTGTTCGCAAGAATTGGTGTACTGATCCAGCGGGGAAAGGAAGACGATCCCCGAGTGTAACCTCTACAGTTCTCAGATCTACCACCATCATTTTGATTTTCATGCTCTTGATGAAAGATAAAGTTTCACCTTCAGGATGTTGCGACACTCTGGTTCATCTTGAAGTAGTTATGGATATCGATCAAAAATCGGTCACACCAAACTCATGGCTAGGAGAAGGCCAAAAACCACCTATTATCCACTATGTTATATGTAGTCAACCAAGGTGTCTGCGGTTTGTTCTCTAAGACACGATACTGAAAGATAAGCATGGAAGATTTACACTTCTGCAATTCTATAAAGAGTTTCGGAAATCATGGTGAACACGGAAAAACGTTCCAGTGTTTGGATACAACAAAAAGGCGAACCACATCAAGAACATGGAGGAAAACCACGATCTTCTCTATAAGGTCAATTGACAACTTATTCCATATAAAGTCATCCAAAGATAGATTGGAGGGGCATCCTCCTGCTGCAAGTGTGAGTGCTGCTAGAATAGAGGTAGCTCGACAACAGTGTAGCCGGCTCCCATGAAATCTAGGTAACTTTTATCGCCATAATAATCGCCTTTAGCATTTTTGCCACCATTGTCTCTCCGATCCCATGCCGACAGAAAAAAAATTTATTGATCGAGAAACATCGAGGCTGCATCTATTTCCTTGATTAGCGAATTCTGCTAAAGTATGTGCTGCACGTTGAATAGGTTTCGATCAGCTTCAGATGCAGAAATACAAGTCTTCAATATATCTAATTATACACACAAATCGGCAGGCAGAGAACTTGATGGGCCATCCATCAATGAGTCGGGCGTACATAACTATATGAAAGCTCTCTTATGGCCCTTTCATTCACCAGAATAAGGATATTTTGCATTCATTCGCTCATTCACAGAAGAGAGGTCCATCAATTCGATGAGAGGCTACATCACCTACAACATCTTCATGCAAATTCTTTTGTAAGATACTGATGCACCCCATGTATGATCTTCGTGATGCGTAATAGAAATGAATCCTCATGCCCCTTGATTTGGGTGATTTTCAAATGACAAGATGAAAGTACATGCTTTCATATACATGAGGAAACTGAAGTTCAACGCTCTGAAAGAGGCACAGTAATTACTCCGCTAATAGGGGCATGGTCATCTCAGTGGGAAGCTCGCCATGATGCTGGTGGGCAAGTAATACCGTGCGACAGATCTCATGCTCTCGAAATTAAGCTAATTTTGTGACGCTTCGAAAACAGAGGACTGCCGTAGGGAGAGCAGTCACTAGAATGTACAGTTGATCTGGAGAACACGGTATTCTCCACCTCACAACCTTCATCACAGTCGCCGTTACTAATATTCGGCTCCAGACATCTTCTATTTTACTACATACCTGTCAGTGCTGTGGATGGTTTAAATGAGAATCTTGAAGACGATCCTCCCATTTCACCTCTTTCATGATTTTCTCTCTAACTACCGCAGATAGAGCCTTTTGCTTTCTCTCTCTCCTACATGGATGCAATAGATGCTGCAGCCACCAGAGAGAGGAAAAGAAAATAACAATCTTTTTCTAGATGATTTAATGCAGAGAAAGACAAACCAAATTCTCTCCTACACATACACGGCAAGGTGAGAAGAAGAAAGAGGAAGTACCTGAAAAAAAACATTAGGGAAACTCAAGAAGCACACACATTTATATACATACACAAATCATTTCTAAACCATTCTTTTAGTTTCCTTCTTTGTTTCTCATCCATTCTTTTATCCATTAACATTTACCACACTTTAATCAACTTTTCTCACACAACCTCTCTTTTAATTACCCTCACACTCACCACTCTTTGTACATACTTTTTTTTACACTTTAAATGCATATTTTTTTTCTACCACTCTTTTAACTTGCACTCTCAACTACCACACTTTGAAACTATTCACTTTAACCACTTTAGTTACACATTCAACTCACACCACTCTTTAAACACTACTCACATACACCATTCATTAATTATCCATTTCTTTTTTCATTTTAATTGAATTATCCTATTTTTCTTAATTTAATAATGCATTTAAATTAACCTTAGTTTATGATTTTAATTCTTTAGAACCTGAGAAATAAAGGTACATACACTATTTAATTAATAACTTAAACCATAATTTATTTTTGTAAGTTAATCAATGTTTAGATATAGATCAATTTCATTAAATGTTAATTATTTTAACCCTTGAAACATCCTAAACCCTTAGAAAACATACTTAAAACCCATCAAAACCCTATTAAAACCCTTTGGAAATCATTGATAACCCATTAAAATCTTTCTGATCCCTTGTAAACCATAACATAAACCCATTAGAATCTTTTAAGACCCTTCAGATGAACCTAATTGACATAAAATCATAACAATTTATAAAATCCTAGGGTTGGAAACCCATGAATCAAGCATGTATAAATATGAAATACTCATTAAATATGAAATTAGAGTAAACCCTAATATGAACATGTATTCTTCATCAGTTCTTGTACCTGCAAACACTTCAAAAGTAGTTAATTCAATCCAGAACAACTGATCAACAGTGAAAAAGCGGTTTAGAATTCACCAATTAAGTTGCTTTTATTTCCTCTGGTTATCAACTGGAAGATGCAAATCTTCCCGACATCCACCGCCACCAAACCTGCACATCGTCCTCGATGGGCCAACTTGCAGATTAAGGGAAACGGCATTTTCAATGATTATCCTGAAATTAAATCATAGAAAAGCATCAATTCTTTATATAAACATCTATCAAAGTTTTAATCTTATCAACATGCACATGAAGTTTATTTCAATTACATCTGGCAATGAAAACATATTAAAGTATAAAGGTAAACTAGTAACTTGTTCAGCCAACAAACATTAATTTATATTTCATCCATTTATAAACTATGTAAAGATTTATAAAACAGAATTCATTTTCATTCATTCAAATGCAGGTTTCGTCATATATATGCATTCACATATGAACAATCAAGCATGCCAAAGAAATCTACTAAATCTACTTGGACAGACAGCCGCCTTGTATGCCCAATTTTAATCACTAGATGTGTTTTTTCACAACTAGTTTCTTCATATACATAGGATGTAAACTTCATGTCAATAATAAATGTAAATACCTTTTTGGGGTGGAAGAAGGTATAACTTCCATGTCAATATTCTTTTTTTTTTTTTCGCTACTTTTTTGTTTTAAAGGGGAAAGGCTTAACCCCTTAATCCGAGCTAAGGATCTAGCTGCATGGACAAGAAAGATCTAGGTTTTCACAGACATGTATCATGCAACAATATGCTCCTACATATATACAACTACTTTCGTTATCTAAATGAACTACAAATCCTTCTATTTTTAACAAATCTCACTTAATCTATAAATGTAGAAATATAAATTATGTCTATTTTCCTAATATGGTTAAATAGAGTCCTTTATAAATTAATATTCTTCATTCCAGATTTTAACAATTATTTTTATATGAATGCAAATAAAATACGTAAAACAAAATTTTAAGACAAAGAAAAATACGACCTAAAATCAATTTTATCTTCAATCTGCTTCATCTTCAATTTGCTCATCTTTATGCATCTTAATTTGTTCTTCAAAGACCTGTTAGAACTCAACCAGCAACAGCTAGACACACAAAATTATTAAATTTCATATTCAAATCTTCTCTTGGCTTTCCTGCAAAAGAAACCCACACTAAAGAAATTCATTCATACATAATTAATCATGCTCATCATCAAACATTACTTCATACATTTCATCATCTCTTTGTTTAAATAATTTAATTCTTTTGCCAGCAATTAAGTTTTTAAGAGGCGTGCCATCTAATTCGCGTAAGGCATACGTTCCATTATCATAGGTTTTGACTACCACATAAGGTCCAAACCAACGTCTTTTAAGTTTCCTACGGGCATCATACTGAGAATCAAACGTACTATCATACAGTAAAACCCAATCATTAACATAAATCGGCTTTGGCCTTAACCTATGTGATTTATCAAAATACTTCTTGTTTTTCAATCGAGAATCTTTTAGTTTAACTATAGCCTCTTCTAAACGTTCATTCCCTTGCTCTAACTGCTGGATTCGCAGAGCTAATAAATCTTCTGTCGACAAATTATCTTCCCATGGTAACGTAGTCCAAGTAAGAATTTGCGTATGCACAGGGAATATCGGTTTCTGGCAATACATCAACTCTGCCGGCATATACCCCGTTGTTCTAGTGCAGGTCATTCTATCAGCCCACAACGCAAATGGCAGATAAGTTGGCCAATTTTTAATTTCTCCATTACAAGCTTTGGAAATCGCTTTAATAATAGGAGAATGCCCTCGCTCAATCTTCCCATTAGCTTCAGGGTTGTAAGCAGTAGTAAGGGCTAAGCGAATTCCATGCCTAGCAAAGAATTCTCTAGCCTCTTGCGCATCTAACTCTCCCCTATCAGCCACTACCTTTTCTACATAACCAAACCGTGAAATAACATCCTCAAGAAGAAATTTGCATACATTCAAGGTTGTCTTAGATCTTAAAGCTCGGCCTTCTACATGATTCGTAAGATCTTCACGTGCCAAGACTATATATCTCATCTTATTGATACCTTTGGGCATGGTAACTAAGTCTATAACCCATTTATAATGGATGCATGGTGGATAAGTAGGATGCAATGGATCCCTATGTTTGACTGAGGAATGAATCTGACATACATCACATGAAGTAACATAATTTTTAACAGTAACATAAATCCCTGGCCACCAGTATCCTTCTCTAATTTTTTCATACGTAGCTACAAACCCTTTATGTCCTGCCCATAAAGTATTATGCATACTCTTCATGACTTGTAACTGAAGATCCTTAGTACCTAGTACTCGTTGTGGCAATCTAATTTTTCCCCTCGCATGTCTCCAAATGAAACCATCTTTCAGAAAAAAGTTGTAAGCTCTTTTCCTAATATTCCGAAATCTATTTGAAGACCATGAAGGTGCTCTAACCAAAGTACTTAAATACTTTCCAATATCCTGCCACTCTCCTTCGTATTCTTCAATATTAAATTGTTCATATGCGTATGCTTTAGAATCATAATTAATTGCATTTATTTCTAATTCTGTTTCTTCCTCATTATCAAATCTAGCTCGAGAAAGCATATCAGCCACAAGATTAGATTTACTTGCAATATGTATCAAAACAGGATTTATAAACTTGATGTATGAAATCCATCTAAGCATGGTAATGTCGGGTGATGAACAGTTTGTAATCATTCCAATCAGAGGTAGACAATCTGTCTCAACTATTACATTTGCACCTATAAAATATTCTTTATCGGATTTTAATGCCGTGACTAAACCCCATAGTTCTCGTTTAATTTGCGGATAATTTCTTTGCGTATCGTGTAAAATCTTTGCTCCAAATCTCACAGCATACCTATTGCCCTCTTCATCGTCCTGACCAATAACCCATCCTATTCCTATAGGGCTCGTATCAACAGTTAAAATGATAGGCTTTTGATCAGTATAATCTACTTGCTTTAAAATAGGAGCTTCAAGAAGTAATTTCTTTAACTTTTTCATAGCTTTTGAGTGTTCTTCAGTCCAAAGAAACTTTCGATTCTTCCTTAGTAAAGCATAAAGACAGTTTGCAACATGTGCATAGTGTGGGATCCAGATGGCATAAAACACACAAGCACCAAGGAATCGTCTTACCTCACTAATATTACTACAGGTTTCAGAAATCTTGTTTATAGCGTCGACTTTAGGTGGATATGGCCTCCGACCGTAATGTCCACATAAATGCCCAACTATAAGTACCTCATTGACACCAAAAACAGATTTCTCAATGGAGAATGTGAGACCAACCTCTTCAAATCTCTGGAAAATCCTTTCACAGTCAGAGATATGGTCTACTACAAACTTCCTACAGCCAGAGGAATCTAAAGTTTCATCTTTTGCATTCTCAATACATCCTTTAATAGGAATGTCATCAATAAATGGCATGGTTATATTAGGAATGAAGTCATGTAATACTGAATTCATGGCGTTCATCATATGCGCTACTGAATTAGTAGCTCCTTGCGGCAAAGTGCACATGCGAACTAAGCCTAAAGGAGTTTTCATGGTCGTAATGTCTCTACTTTCAATAGCAAGCTGAAATTGATCGTAGCCAGAATACAAGTCTCCCATTGAGTAAATGGCATGACCAGCGAAGGCTTCAGCGAATTCTCCTACAATGGGCCCAGTACCTACATTCCTAATAGTAACCTTGTTAACAGGTTGTAAATCTTGAATGAACCGTAACTTGCCATTTTCTTTGGAACAATAAACCACCTATTTGAGTAGGGTGCAGACGATGGCTCTAAAATTCGCATGTGAATCTTTTCCTTAAGAAGCCGCATTAACTCTGGTAAATGGGCTTTCGGAACAGGTATGGGTCGAAGATTCCATGGAATGTGAGGCATTGTAAAGATGATCATTGGTGGTACAATTTTTGGGTCTGCACAACCTATCTCATGGGAATATAAAGAAAATGCCTTTCCATGCTTTCTAATCACTCTTTGAAATAGTTCACGTTCCTCGGGTAACAAAAAATTTTCATCATTTCCTATCTTGATTAGCTTTAAAGTTTCTTCTGTGAAAGTATGACCTATATTTGTGCGCTCTCTTAAATAAGGATCATTGGTAACTTTCCTAAACTTCTCTTCACTCTCTCTTGGTAATGATTGGGCAATCGGTTTAATTTTTTTATCAACGGTTTTGTATTTTGTATTTACTTTTGCTTCCTTTTCATTACTCATGACAAATTTAATAATCAAATCATATTCTTCAATAGATTTTAAAAGTACAAATCTAAAATTTTCTTTTTCATGCAAAATATTTTGAAGTTCTTCAATCAATGAGTTTGAAGATAAAGTTTCAATTACGGTTTCAATGTGTTCCTCAGATGAAATGAATCCTTTCTCTTTATAAAATTTTTCATAATGTTTTATAATTTTTTTAGGAATTTGTTTATAATGACTGAATTGCAAATATGATGAAGGGAAATATAAAGAAAAACTATCTAAAGTATCTACAGATGGGTGCGAGACATCAAACCAAGAACCACCGTTGTCTCGCTCAACAGTGGCATCTAGGCAAAATTTTGATCATAATAAGTTCCAAACTCACGAAGAGGCATATGATCTTCACGTATCTTTTCATGAGAACGGATGGGCGTCTTCCTAATTTGCTCCCTATTTCGTACATGGTTTGGGCTGACTATCATAACTTGGAGCGATTGTAGATCATCTTTAGATCTAATTCTTGCATATGCTGAGCCGTCATCTATTACTTTAGTCTCCATTCTGGCTTCACATATGAATGGTTGACCTAAGATAATTTCATAAGAGCAGTTGTCCTGAATGAAAAAGTGGAATGTCTCAGAGATTCCACCTATCATTAGAGGTATGTTGGCACATGCTCCTAGGAGTGATCCACAACCATTGTCCGCGGTTCGCATTATCCAGCCGTGATTTTTATCAATAGGCCATTTAAACTTATCATATAATCCTTTCGAAATCACATTGATTTCAGACCCAGAGTCAATTAGGGCTAAAGCAGAATATGATCTCTTCTGATCTCCTAAGTTAACTTTAATCTCCGGTGTGCCTCTCGCCCAAAAACTTTTCCTAAAATCACTCTCTGAGTTTTTTGTTTCGTCATCTGGTACAATCGGCCCTAAGAAATTTTTGTTCACATTACAGGTATTATCTTCTTCATCTTCTGAGTCTAAAGAAAGAGATTCATGAATCAAGTGAGTTACATCGGCAACATCTTGCATCTCTACCTCTTGTGACAGAGGGAATCTCTTCCTTTTAATTAGTTTAATAAAATTTTCCTTAAATTCAATTTTTGCTATTGAGAAGATTTGTTCTAAAGTCATTGTTACTGCACTTTTTAATAAGATGTCATACAATATTTCTTTTGAATCAACTTTTTGTTCAAGTTCAGAAATAAGAATAGCTTTCGGTACTCGTTTTGGTTTCTTTTCTGGTTTCTCTTCAGGTTTTGTTTCAGTTCTAGGAATTTGCTCTACTTTGTCTGATGTTTGAATTGGCTCACTAAACACAGGTTGTTTACCCTCCCTAATTTCTTTTCTTCGCTCCTCATTTGTTTTAGAACTTTTGCCTTGTTCAAACTGAACTTTCTTAGGCTTTGGCTCATCTCTCATCTTACTTCTAGTCATTCGTCTACCTAAATCATTTATATCTTGCTCATCATCCCTCTTTCTTTTCTCTTCAACATTCGCAATATGCGAATATATCGAGAATTGATCGACAGGAGAGTTCCATGCAGTTTTCTGCATAATATCATCTCTCGCCTTTATCAAAGCTTCAATTGAGTAGTTCCTCGTTTCCCTTGTTTGTTCGGAATCAGAGTCACTATCAACATATTCTAGTTTAACAGCAAAAGCAGATTTCGAAGACTTAGAAAGGTTTTCATACAGCTTCTGCATCCCTCCCTTTCCCCAATTGGCAGCTAAGGGTAAATGTGTTCTATAGTCGCACAATTGCTTGTCAATATCAATTACAAGTCTTTTCTCTTTCGCATCTTTCAATGCTTCACATGTGTAAGTCAAATGATCTGTGGCATCGCACTAGATACATCTCCTCACATTGGCATTTCTCCTTTCATTGAAATTTCTTTGGTTAAATGCTTGAGGAATCGGTTGAGGAATTGGTTGGGGTACAAGTGGAGGATTAGGAGGTATAAAAGGTGGATTAGGAGGTACTAATGGATGATTCGGAGCTACTAATGGTGGATTTGGAGCATTCACTGGTTGAGGATAAATAGTCGGATGAGCTTGCATTGCAGGTTTATCTTGAAGGTTTAAAGCATACACCACATTCTGCAAAGCCGCTACCTCTTTAGACATATTCTCGTGCATATGCATCATATTGTCCAACTTGTTAAACAAAATCTCAAATTGTAACTCGGTTGGTACTCTAGATGTGGATGTTGTAGGCTCAACTTTTGAATCTATATGTGTATCCCTAGTTGCCTGAATCGGAGGAAAACTGGAAGATGGTTGAGACATCGATTCATAAAGGAGTGTTTTACGTTGGATCATGTGAGCAACCACCTCAACTACAGTTTTCACTACACCCCAGTCATCTGTAAGCCCATATTTCTTTCCCGGTTCTTCAAGCCTACGCTCAACCTCTACCCTTATATCTGGAGTCAAGATTTTAAGGAAATATAAAATGATATCTGGGGTAAGGGCAACTCTATCTTGTTCAGGTAATTGAGAGAATCTTTTCATAAATTCACTATGGAGTTGAGTTAACGAAATGTGAGGCTTAGGTGAACTAATCCATTTCATAAATCCTTCTCGACTATGTTGACTGTAGTCTTCTAAGTAGAATTCCTTATGCAGCTCTTTTCTAAACTCATCCCATTCCTTATTGTCATGTATATCCATAATAGCTTTACAGTACCTATGGCCAGACGTCCAAGATAGGATTTCCACTTTGTTTCAGGTAAACCGTGTAACTTAGCTAATTCCTCAAACGTGTCTAAATAATTTGTAACATTCATACCAGTAAATTTTCCTTTATCCTTTAATAACGTTTCAACTACCTTTTGTCCTTGCGTCTCGTGCATCATAATTTGAAATAGCTCGTCCATTTTTGAAGTTTGTTTTGACCTAGCTTGAACAATTCTAACTATATCCTGAACTTCTTTTGTTACTCTTTCCTTATGTTCAGCTACTAATTCTGAAATTCCGTTAGAGTCCAGTTTGATAAGTTTTTACTATGCAAAAATGTTGCAAATAAAGCTATGATTAACGCTTAACCTATATTTAACAACCAGTTGGCTTTAACCTATACTAGCAATTTAACCTTAAATAAAATTTTGCACCCAAGAATGTAAGGGTAAAGAAATTATACCAACTGCTCGAAGATGAGGCTCAAAACAGTGCTTTCTGTGAAATTCAATACATTTATTGATTTGAATCAAAACCTAAATACATAGTTTGCTAAAATGGGTGCAAACGTTTTGTGCTTCAATTGTTGATGAAAGGGGTGGCGTGACGAGGTTCTCCTACTTGCCAATCTTCGTGGAGGCGCTCACGTCACCAGACCAGCCCTTGAAACCAAGAAGATTGCAAGCTCACGTAAATGCCACAGCTTCCAAGGATGAAGACGCAGCTGCACTGATGTAAAATCGTATGAATGTATATGCAATGCAAAATTTCATACCTGAGCTGCAAGGCCGTTTGATTCACGTCGGGTTCACCAATGTCGGGTTCTGAGAGATGCTCGGATGGTGGATCAAGTCATCCGCCTAAATCGTTCAGCACACGCGGGGTGTCTGTAGCAAACTCAGGCTTATGAAAATAAGGGTTCTAATGTCAAAACAATATAAATTTCCTAATTCTATGACTAAAGTTCTCTTATCAAAAGTAAATAGTTTTAATTAGCTATGGACCGTAAGGACGGGCAGCCTCGTACATAGCAACAGCTTCCTGATATGAGATTGAAACTTCCATAATGGGTTCTTCTACTAAACTTTCAGGTAAGCTAGAGGGTTCTGGTCTGTCTAGAGTTGGCGGAATATTTTCAATATTTTCAATATTTTCAATATTTTCAATAGTACTGTGCTCAGACTCATGAACTAACTTAGAAGACATCAAGGAAAGTAATGGAAAACTAATGAAACAATATGATGCTAGACTGTTTGAATAAATTAATTGATATGCTAATGGTTCGAATTAATAATTCTAATACAACTGGAAGGCCTAAACAATTGGATAAATGTCTAATCAATTGGATAGTAGACTAAATGAGAAATAAGATTTAAATGGATCTTTAGGTTGCCGCTTCACTTCACTTTAATTGATTGTAATCTTCAATGTTTCTGAAAAAAACATTAGGGATATTAGTATATTTCAATAAAAAATCATTAATCTCATACAAATACACATGCTCATTCATTCCTATATGCACTTTACATGCATAACATAATATCACTCATGCATACATATGCACTTAATATACTTATGCATTCATCATTTAATATATGCATCACATACCATACATTCATATGCATTTAATTACTTATACATTCACATGCATACATATACATGTGCACACACATGCTCTTATGCGCACACACACATACATTTGTATGCACATGCTTTACACATTTCATTCATATGTTCTAATTTACTTCATACACATGCATATATAATTTCACATGCATGCTTAACATAAGCTAAAACACATGTTAACATATCTCGCATTAACTATCATTAACATACGTTAATTTATTGTGCATAAACTTAAGCTAATACTCTTTCTATCCCATATGCTTACATATACTTACTTATATGCACATGCTAACACAAAGTTCACACATGCAAACATGCATTAACATATCCATTTATATGTGCACATATATGCAGACACATGAACGCATGCATTCTATACTATATGCATTAAAAATAACTATAATACTATATATAAAAAAACTTAAATTTAATCGATTCTTTCATAAAGAAAAGAAAAACTTGAATTTCTCTTTTCCTCTCTCTTTGTATGTGAGCTGCTGATAGGAAAAATACACATTCACTTTCTAACTTCCTTTTTCTCTCTTTCTCTCTCTCTTTCTCTCTCTCTTTCTCTTTCCTCTCTTTCTAATTCTCTCCCTATCACTCTCTATCTCTCTATCCGAGTCAGCGCGTGAATCTCCGTGCCTGAATCCAGACCACTCATAAACACAAGCTGCCTTCTAAAGAGAGCTCGCACGCGAGGTCCAGCAGGGCTTGCAGCGTTGTGAACTGCTTGGCTAGTCGGCCTACTGATCCATCGACCTATAAGACTTAACCGTTCGCAAGAATTGGTGTAGTGATCCAGCGGGGAAAGGAAGACGATCCCCGAGTGTAACCTCTACAGTTCTCAGATCTACCACCATCATTTTGATTTTCATGCTCTTGATGAAAGATAAAGTTTCACCTTCAGGATGCTGCGACACTCTGGTTCATCTTGAAGTAGTTATGGATATCGATCAAAAATCGGTCACACCAAACTCATGGCTAGGAGAAGGCCAAAAACCACCTGTTGAGAGCAGTATGGGCACCCAAGGACCGACTAGACAAGGAAGCCAACGGAGAGAGTCAGAACAAGGTGAAGGAGTAAGTAGACAAAGCAGTCGACGCAAATCTGGCAGATAGGCCCTTCAATTTTTCCCAAATCTACATCTTTTAACAGTGATTCTTATCACTAACAATCATTGTAAATACCATTTCATATTTTTGTAGCTCCATTTTGTGCAAGCCAAGGAGTCCTTGAGCTTGAGGAGCCTTAGAAGTACCTACATATCAATTTTCGTATTTTTTAGACTCCATTTAAGCCCTCAAATTGGCCCTAGAACCTAATTTTTAACTAGGCCGGACACTAGGTCTGGACAGGGCCAAAACCTAGTCAAAAACTATAAAAAGAGCTAGAGAGCTCATTTTTGAGGTTAGATTGTAATTGAAACGAACTTGTAAGAGCATTTTGAAAGTAATTGGAGAACTCCATTGATTCTCACTCTTTGTCTTGCCGTGTGTGCGCGTGTGTGTGTATGTGTGTGCATGCTAGTGTGCTTCTCACTCACGCACTTGTGCCGCCACTTGCTCGAGGTCTTCATACCATCCTCACGTCTTCCCGGATTGACATTAAAGGAGGTGCTACTCATCATTGAGCTACACCAAATTTTGGCGCCGTTGCCGGGGATCGAGCTTTGAGGACGAGCGTGTGATGGTAAGACGTAGAGTTGACGCGTTGGAGTTGTAGGTAATTTCTTTATTTTTCCTATTTTTCTCTTTCTTACTTCACCACCATCATCATCATCATCATCCTCACCATCTTCCACCTCCATCTCCATCATCGCGAAAATTTCAGTTTTTTGACTATATCCCCATCTCCACCTCATTTCCCTCATTTCACTTGTGAGAGAGAGCGAGAGAGCGAAATTGCGTGTGCTGTTTTTGCATGTTTCTTGAGCTATCTTGCAGGTACAGGTCACATCACCATCCCCAGCTTCCTGCGCAGGTACGAAACTCGACGAAACTGTCTCGCAGTCGCCGACTTCTGTCGATCGCGATTGACAGAAATTCTCACCTTTTGGTAAATCTGAGTGCACCACAGTGGACTAGAGACCCTGCACACCACCTTTCCACCAAAACTTTTGAAAATCTTGCAAAATTTCAGTCCATCGCGATTGACAGCCCTGTCCATCGCGATTGACAGCTCTGTCCATCGCGATTGACTGCCAGTCCATCGCGATCAACTGCCTGTCCATCGCGATTGACTGAACCTTCTGTCCATCGCGATTGACTGAACCCTCTGTCCATCGCGACCGACTGCCTGTCCATCGCGATTGACTGAACCCTCTGTCCATCGCGACCGACTGCCTGTCCATCGCGATTGACTGAACCCTCTGTCCATCGCGATTGATTGGGTGTCCATCGCGATTGACTGAACTCTCTGTCCATCGCGATTGATTGGGTGTCCATCGCGATTGACTGAACTCTCTGTCCATCGCGATTGATTGGGTGTCCATTGCGATTGACTGAACTCTCTGTCCATCGCGATTGATTGGGTGTCCATCGCGATTGACTGAACTCTCTGTCAATCGCGATTGACTGAGTGTCCATCGCGATTGACAGCCCTGTCCATCGCGATTGACAGCCAATTTTAGCCAAATTTTTTAGGGATTGTTAATTGAAGAGTTGGGCTAACTTTGGGCACAAATATTATACTCTTGAGCACATGAGGAAGCCTTAGGAAAGCAACTTGGGGAAAACCTGTTGCACAGTGATCCTGTTTGAACCCTGTCGTAACCCTAGAACCCTGAACGGTTACAACTTTTTCATACGAAATCCATTTTTTGAGCTCTAGGGCTTGTTGGAAAGCTCGTGGCATATACTACACGCCCTCAACTGTTTTTTATAAAGATAATGCATTGATTTTCAGATAGGGTATTTTGAAGTTGACCATACCCAGGGGGATCAAAGTCAGGGGTCCTTAGGATTGTTTTCTTGAAAATCACTATGCAAGTTTGTGTTTGTGCTACAGGAATGAAAATAATTGATTCTGTCTTTGGAATGTAAATTTCAAAGCTAACTTTGAAACTCTTACAGAGCATCGAGAGGCGTTCTAAGCAAGTGTAAGTGCGAGCTTGGGAACACATTTCCTGGGCACTCAAGGGCAACCGAGCAGGAAACAAAAGGTTGGACACTTTTAACCCCCTCTGTCAATTCATAGTCTAAGCTAAGACGACGAGAGGTAGGAGTAAGTCAGAGCGACGATAGGCAGGCATCAAGTTGAAGACTACCTAAAAACTCAAGTTCAAGCTAAAAACCTAATCTCGATACTGTCGATAACATAAAGGAAAAGAACCTAACGTGGAACGATCAACCTGAAAGTACGAAGAACACTCAAGTATTCCGACGACGTAATATCAGACAAGACCTTAAACACGATAAATAACTAAAAAGAATCAAGTGACTGATACCAATTGATCGACAACGAAGTTGTACTCTGGGCAAAGAATTGGGCTACTTAGTTAGGCATATGAACCTTAGATCGGGACGACATCTAGTAAGGGAGAGACAGAGCCTTAGATCTTCAGAGGCTAGTGTTAACCACACTGCTAGGTCCTAGGCCCAGCAGTTGAGCCACCACTCGTACTACCCTAGCTCTGAGACCAGTGAGTCAGAGATGTCTCAAGGCATGGACAGACCTACGGGAAGTTCAGGAGTGCCTTACTTGTATAGGGTGGAAGGCCCTTACAAAACACAGTTGGAGTACCTTAGGACCAACCGATTAGGTGCCAGCATCTATGAGGATGGCTTAGGAAGATCTGTGATACAGATTAAGAATCCTGATCAATCCATTGGACTAGAACACCCAACTGTCAAGTTTGAAAATGGTGCATACCTGGACAAAGAAGGAACTATATATATAGTCACTAGTCACCCGGATAGGACAGATGAATTTGGGAATGTAATCTCAGAAGCGGACTTAGGTGACTTGGAACAAGGGAACATGGGTGCGGAACCTAGAACCCCTCGAGGTAAATCAGTTCTCACTAGGATTATCACACTTGAGTGGGTACCCCAAGACAACAAGAGCATAGAGTTGCTCCTCAATCGAGAAACCGACGAAGCCTTCTGGAGGTATAAATCTAATCAGCCAACTGATATAGGAAACATCATGATCTATGAGTTTAAGGATCCGGATAGCCCAGGTAGAGTGACCTACTTAGATCACACTTCAAAACGGATCTTTGCGGTTACGTAAAATGATAGGCATGCTTACACTTGGAAGGGTGAATTTATTTTCCCCCAACCAAGATCAAATGTATCCTATGGTCACCCTGGGGCTGGAACTTCCCAAGCTCATGGTATGCAAAGAGACAGAAGTAGAGATAGACTAGAAGTAAGTTTTGCCAACCCAGTGGGCAGCGAAAGAACGAGAACGGAGACAAATAGGGTAGAACCTGAGATGCTTAGAGCTCACAGGAACCAAAGAAATGTGGATGGATTTCCTCTGCCGAGACCTAGAGAGCATACAAGAACGTTGAGACCAACCCAGCTAGTTAAGTCCATGAAGAATTACTTTGATGGCACAGGAGATCCCTATGATCATGTGGCGGAGTTCAAGCAAGTCTTGAGAGCTGAACAAGTGGAGGATCTATTCACGCAGTACAATGCCTTCGGTCTAACCCTTAGGAACACAGCACTTACATGGTTTCAGCCATTGGATGAGCGACAATTCAGGAGCATAGACCAACTCCTAGAGGCTTTCATTGTAGAGTTCTCTAAGAGCGGCATAAGACACAATACCTCCTCATTGATTCACAGCTTTAAACAGACTCCCCAAGAGACTGTAAGACTGGCAGGAAGAAGATTTAGGCAATACCTCGAAAGATGTCCTGTTTCGGAGCTACCCACATCTGCCAAACAAGTAGCCTTATTCCTTGACGGATTGCTGAGTACGAAATTGAGATCCTATGTGTATCTGAAAGATCCTAGGACTATAGAAGAGTGTGTACGCATGTGCATTGACATTGAAGATAACCTAGGGGAAGAACTAGAGCTTTCCAAAATCTACAAAGATTCAGATAGTGCATCTAGTCAATCTTCCACGCAATCCACATCAATTGAGGAACTCGCAGAGAAAGTAGCTCAGAAATTAGGGGTAACTAGTAAACAAATCCCAAGATTTGCCCCTGTGAAAAGGTGCTACACCTGTGGTGGTGACCACATGGCGAATGTCTGCCCCATTATGTCTCAGCCTCAAGTAAATCCTAGTAGCCAGTACTGCACCATAGAACGGAGATACACCAATCACACCGCACAAGATTGCCCATACAACAAGCAGGCAGTTAGGCAACCCTACCCTCAGCCATACCCGCAGCAAGGAAGATACCAGAACACGTACCCTCCACAGCCCTATGGTAGGCCACAGCAACCTTATCAGCAACCCTATCAAAATCAGCAAAGGCCTCAGCCAGTGCTAGCACAACAACCCCCAGCTCCAGCCAATGTGATCCCGGTAAAGTATACTGCTGCAGAAGAGAACATGAATAGAGCCTTAGTCCCGGTAACATCCTTGCTTTCTGAAAATGACCTCAGTGACCATAGCTTTGATTCTACACATGTTGATAGTCCCCAGGCGTACTACATGCAGTCTCCAGAACATGGCGAGTCCTATTACAGCGAAGAACCGAGTGAACCTAGTTGGGAGTCTGATTACACAAACGTCATGTATGCAAACCCCAACCCTAGGCCTCAACCTAGACAAGTAAGACCTCCATTCCCAAGAGGACCGTGCTACAGAT
The DNA here is from genome assembly GCA_020310875.1 of Ceratopteris richardii. Lineage (NCBI taxonomy): Eukaryota > Viridiplantae > Streptophyta > Polypodiopsida > Polypodiales > Pteridaceae > Ceratopteris > Ceratopteris richardii. The sequence goes on along the minus strand of CM035416.1, from coordinate 48,852,680 downwards.
GCCAAGGAGATCACCTCATTCGTGATTGTCCCTTACCTCCACCTACACAACCCCAGTCAGTGGCAATCCAAGGCTTTTGCCAAGATTGTGGAAAAGAGCATCTCTTACGAGATTGCCCAAAGAACCCCAATAATATGCCAAAAATCACGCCTATCAACGTTATTGGGTTAGTAGTAGATTCCACAGGAAGTGTCACTTCCACTGCTCCCGTACAGGTAGTCACTAGAGCTCAAGCATTGCAGCAAAACCAAGGGGTAGACCAGGAAAAGAGCCCAACAGCTAGTGAAACTGAGAGCATAACCAAGAAAAGGACTAGAGCTTGGAGAGATAGCCGTGAACGTATGAAAAGGCAATGGGCAAAGAAGATGAGTGAACTTGAGGAAAGTTTACGCGAAACCAAGGCTAAAATCATAGAGATCACATCCCAACCGCACTCTCACACAATCCCACCGCTACCATCCCCATCACCCTCCATCCCTCCACCCTCTAATACACCCCACGTAACCCACCCACCACCCCAAGCAGGATCAGTATTAGCTGATCCCACTCCCGAGGACCTAAACATGATGCTTAAAGCATATCAGGCCAGAATCCAAGAAGGGCCAACCATAACCGATCATGAAAAATGCTACCCTAGAGCCGAGCTAGAGCTTGAACGAACTAAAAATGGTGGAATTGGCTCAGACCATGTTTGAGGCCAGCCGCCTATTTAACATTTCTAGTTCAGCTAAGACGCAGTTACACTTTGATGGACTGCTGGAAAGAATAGAGAGGCTAATTGCACAATCAGAAAAGGAACCTGCCCCTCAAAGAAAGGACAGGGCAAGAGAACGGGTAAGCCAGCCTCTTCAGGAAGCCCATGTGCCTCCTCAAGAAGCTTATCTTCCCCCCCAAAAGGCAGATGAACCCCCCTCGAAAGCTTACGTACCTCCACAAGTTGCCTACATTCCTTCTCAGGGAGCGTATGAGCCTGCTCGGAAGAGTAATAGAATAAGTAATCCTCCCCAGGAAGCTTGTGCGCCAGCCATCTATGAGAACAAGGAGAGAGTCAACGATAGAATAAGCCCTCCTTCCCAGGTTGCTTATGTGCCTAATTCTACGGAGCCAGAAACTTCTTCTTCTATGAATCGGTTTGCACCAGACTTCCTACGAGAGATTCAAGAAGACAAATGGGATAACGAAAGTGAAGTCGCCCCTCCTTTTGAACTTGTGGATGATGCACACGATCAATTCCCACAAGACATCCCATCTATTTACGGGGAACATGAGAGTACTCAGTCTCACGAGAGATTGGACTTTGAGTCTAATTCCATACAAGAGCTACCCCACTTCACAGGCCCATGGGAAGCAAAGTCCACGTGTATGAGAGCACCCACAGTCATGGTAAGGAACGACGACTCAGCCATATCAAGGAACACGGAGGTAGTAAAGAACACCAAGGCGCAGCGCGATCTCACTTTGGAAGAACTACCTAAGAATAGACCAAAAGCGCGGAAAGGTGTAGCCAGTCAAGTGACTGAAGTTGCAGAACCACGTTCCCGAATAGGATCCCATAGGACAGTGCCAGAAATTCCCTTGGACAAGATAGGAGATATGTGTGAAGGTGAAGAAGGGAACACCTATCTTCCCATCACCTACCAGGAGTACACTACCAAGGCAATTTTGGACTCAGGTGCAGGAGTTGCTATCGCTACCACCTCCCTATGGAAGCGTTGGGGCAAGCCAGCACTCAGGCCAACGAGAATGAAATTGCAGATGGCCGATGGTCATATAGAGAGGCCCTTGGGATTGCTAGAAGGCATAACTCTCACCACTTGTGGTGTTGAGTTTGAGCATAGCTTTGCTATATGTGACTTTAGCAAAAATCATGCCTATGAGATGATTTTGGGAAGACCATTTATGCGACAGTTGCAAGTGGTACAGGATTGGGGGACCAATTCCTTGTACCTGCAACACTTAGGTGTTACGACCAAAGTCAATCTCAAAGATTACTCTCATAGGGATGTACCTCCTATCCAGTGGAATCCCATCCATAGAGCCAAAGATGATACGGAATCTGTGCATTCCATAGGGTCAGGATCCTCTTGGATGCATGAAGACACCCACTTATGGATGTGCAAAGTAGCAGTAGAGGAAGAGAACAGAGAAAAGGCCAGAGAAATAGGTGCAAAAGAGACACATAGAGCAATTCAAGACCCAGCCTATGCACCTGTAGTTTTTCCTGATGAGGAATTCGAACCCCATGGCTGGGCAGAAATTTTAGCAACAATGGATGTAGCCATCAATGAAGAACAATGGACACCTCACTGTGATGAGGATGGCTATGACATTTCAGTCTTCTCCATAGAGCCAATCATGGGAGAGGCAGTTCTAGAAGAATGCGAACCTAGCCCTGATGCATTTGAGGATGCAAGTGATTCCGATCTCGAGTCTATCATTATGGACCCACCATTTGCATCAGATGAAGAATACTTCCATGAAGTAGAATTTCAACCCCAGAGGCATGGAGAGCTTACAAATGATGTAAGATTAGCAACACATGTGAGCCCAAAGGAAGAAGGAAAGAAACGAAAAAAGAGAGAAGTCTCACCAGAAGAGGAAGAATCTTTGTTTGAGGTCCCAGAAAATTTTAAGAAGTATGAGATAGATGACAGGAGAGTCATGATTAGAATGCCTAAACGAGAGGCACAATCAGGAGAGGCCTATGATAACAAAGAAACCACCAAGAAAATAGTAGTGGCCATAGAAGAAGGAGAGGAGAGATGCACGTATATAGGCCATGACCTGACAGAAGAAGAAGAGCACGAATTGATTGCCTTGCTAAGAGAATACAGAGATGTATTCGCTTGGAGTTATAAGGACTTGAAAGGTGTTGACCCTGACATATGCTCACACACTATCCCCATGACTTCAGACGCTAAACCCTCTAAGCAAAAGCCTTATACATATAACGATAATTATGCTGCTAAGATCAAAGAAGAGATAGATAGACTAGTTGAAGCTGGATTTATCTACGAAATTGAGCACACTGAATGGGTATCCCCCATCGTAGTGGTGCCCAAGAAGAATGGCAAGCTGCGTGTGTGCATTAACTTGAAGAAGGTTAATGCAGCCACTATTCGAGATAACTATCCGCTTCCCATCACAGAACATCTCTTAGAAAGAGTGGCAGGCAAGGAAGTGTACAGCTTCCTTGATGGATTTTCGCGTTACAATCAAGTAGCCATAGCTCCAGAGGATCAGCATAAGACAGCCTTTGCCACAGAATGGGGCATTTTTGCCTTTAGAGTAATGCCATTTGGGCTTACCAATGCACCAGCTACCTTCCAGAGGCTGATGTGCCATGTGTTTAAGGAGTTCTTGAGGAAGAGTTTAGAAGTCTATGTTGATGATCTTTGTGCTCATTCCAATATTAGACAAACCCATATTCCTGAACTTAGACAAATCTTTGACAAATGTAGAGAATATCAAGTCTGCCTGAACCCAGAAAAGTGTGTTTTTATGGTCAGGCAAGGCAAGATTCTAGGACACATAGTGTCAAAGAATGGCATATCTACCGACAAAGAAAAAGTGAGAGCCATAGCAGAGCTACCTAGGCCAAAGAATGTCAAGGAGGTACAAGCTTTCATGGGGCACTGTGGTTATTACCGACGATTTATACACATGTATGCTGTCATTGCAAAGCCCATGTATGGACTTCTGACTAACTTTGAGTGGACGGATGAATGTGAGAATTCCTTCCAGGAGCTTAAACGAAGATTATGTTCAGCACCAATCTTGACCACACCAGATTGGAATAAGCCATTCCATGTTCACGTGGATGCATCCAATTATGCTATTGGATGCGTACTTGCACAACCTACTGGTGAAGGTAATATGGATCTTCCAATTGCCTATGCCAGTAGACAGTTGAATGCGGCTGAACGAAATTACACCACTACGGAGAGAGAAGGTTTAGGCATGGTATATGCAATTAAGAAATTTAGACACTATTTGCTTGCAAACAAGTTTAAATTTTTTACTGACCATCAGGCATTGTTGTACCTCGTAAACAAGCCTTGCAATACAGGAAGATTAGTGAGATGGTTTCTCTTGCTAATGGAATATGATTTTGAAGTTGTGGTAAGGAAAGGTAGGACTCACTTGAGAGCAGATCACCTCTCTAGACTCACATCGGGAGAAGCCCCACAAGGAGTGTCAGATGACCTTCCTGATGCTTACTTGTTTAATTTGGAAGTTGTACCGCAGTGGGCCAAGCCATTGGTACCAGTATTGACATACGGGCCTAATCATCCAGTGGTAAACACACGGAATAGAGAGATCGTAAAAGCCCAAAAGTATCACATCATGGCAGGAAGCATGTACAAGCACACAGATCAAGGGATCCTGGCTTGTTGCGTAGAAGAGGATGAGTACGCTAAATGGTTGCAATTAGCACATGTAGGTGCGTTAGAGCAACACTACTCAAAGCAACGAACTTTACAGACCCTAAAGAGACTCGGAGTACATTGGTCAACTGTGGAAGCTGATGTCCAAAAGTTGTGCAAGGAATGCCCAATCTGTTGCACTAAACCACCTGTGGAACATGCCACTCTCTATCAAGTATCCATTGTTCCAGATTGGAGTGAACCTCTAGTATCATTCTTGAGGACAAACACATTCCCTCCAGACATGACTCTAGCTAGGAAAAGGAGTTTAGAACAAGAAGCCCAGGATTACTCACTCATAGGTGATAATCTATATAAGCGCGGTAAAGATGGTTACCTGAGGTTATGTGTCCATGAAAGTGAATATCTGAAGATCTTATAAACCGCTCACCAAGGTGTAGCAGGAGGACATTTTGGACCAGATCGGGTGATCAAGGCAATACTATTTGCGGGCTTCTGGTGGCCGACCCTTCACATGGATGCACATACCTATGTGAAACGGTGTGATGTCTGTCAGAGAACTCAGTATCCTATACGAAAAGATGAGATGCCATTGAAACCTATGATGGGTGGACGTGCATTTTCTAAGTGGGGAATAGACTTCGTAGGTCCTATTAATCCCCCAGCCAAGGGTTCTCATGCGGAATACATCATTGTTGCAACAGATTATCTCACCAAGTGGGTAGAGGTAAAGGCTACGACAAAGAACGATGCTCAGACAACTGCTAAATTCTTGTTTGAGAATGTGTTCACAAGATATGGGCTACCTATAGAACTAGTAAGTGATAGAGGCACTCACTTCCTGAACGAAGTGATTGAAAATCTACTCCAAGAATTCCTGGTAATACACAAGAAGTCTGCCCCCTATCACCCTCAAGCTAATGGACAAGCTGAGAGCACTAATAAGATTTTATGCAATGTACTGACAAAATTAGTGAACAGTAAACGCTCTGATTGGGACAAACAGCTACACCATGCTGTTTGGGCATACCGAGTTGCCTACAAAACGGTACTCCAAGCCACCCCCTTTCAGATGGTATTCGGCCAAAACGTTGTGTTACCCTTGGACTTCTTGATCCCTACATTGAGAGTAGCACAAGAGCACGAATGGACAGGCCATGAACTCTCCTCTAGGATTTTTGACCTTGAACGATTAGGAGAAACGAGACTGAGAGCCGCAGCAGGAATATATGCAGCCAAGAAGAGACAGAAGGCATACTTTGATGCCCACGTAAAGGATAAGGGTTTGAAAGCAGGAGATCTAGTTTTAGTCTATACACTGAAACAACACGCAAGGAAGCTAGAAAAGAGAGGCTACGGACCAATGATCATCAATAGGATCTCCACGAGCGGAGCAGTACAACTAGCCACGTTAGAAGGTGATATTCTCCCAAACTATATTAGCGGTTGCAGAGTCAAGTTGTATCAGGAATCCCTCACGGAGGAAATGCTCAGCCGACTCAACACTGCTAAGAAACGCAAAGAGGAAGAAAAGCGAGTTCGAGAAGAAGCTCAAGCAAAAGCTTTAGAACGCATCAGAAGGATGAAGTTACGAAGGCAAGGCCGAGATCAGACTAGAACAGATGACTATGCAGATCAAGGATATCCTATGGCCATGTGTGAAGTCGCAGGAACAAGCTCGCATAGGATAATTGATCGACGTCCTTTCATAACCCTAGATATAGGACAAGGAACGAGTGCAAGGACCCTAAGAGCCTTGATTGACTCAGGTGCAGCCACTAGTGCTGTTAAATTGTCTTACTGTCAAGCGTTGCAGTTAACTGTCAATCCTGTGGAAGCGTATCTCATAGGATTGGGAGGCGTGGAAACCCCTTGCATGGGCGAGGTGGAACTTCCCCTCTACATTCATGATGAGGCAATGACCGTTAAAGTACTAGTGTGTCAAGATGAGGATCTCACTGAACCTCTTGTCTTGGGTCAAGACTGGATCTATGACCAAGCAGTCAACTTAAACCTAAGAAGTGGACTTCTTCATGTATGGGTCAATCATAGTCGAATTACAGTAGAGTTGGATAATGGAGCACTCAAGGAACTAGAAAAGGCATAGACTCCTGGTCCCTCCAGGGGTGCACATGAAGTTGACCATGCTGTTCTTGTCCAAAACTTTGTGTTGCAGAGGAATGATATTCGCAAAAAAGGAGTCAGGGATGCAAAGGAACTCCCTTCTTTTCCAAAGGCCAGAAGGAGGCAACAACCAAAGGTGGATCAAAGGCAGAAGAAGCAAGGTACTACCTATGTCGGGGATCCAAAGTACCTGCGCAGCAAAACGTCCCAGCAAGTGAAACAAGTGTGGGTGCGGAAAGGCGAACACCCGGTTGCACTCAAGCCAACCACACGGGCAAAGCCTCTTATTAGTAACCAACAACACGACACTAATAAGAAGTCTTTCGGAAATTCTTCTGCTAACGTGGAGTCTATTTGGGTGCCCAAGAAGTCGATGAAGGCCAGCACACAATCAAGACAAATTTGGGTGCCTAAGGCTTGCTTGCGGGCTCAAATAGCTACACCAAGAACACACCCTACACCGCATGATCCATTCACTCGCACAGCCTACATCCACTCATTTTCAACACCAAGGCACATGAGCACGAACAGAATCATTTGTAAATGGGTCCCTAAAAGGTCTCATGTTCAAGCTGACACACCTATAAAGCTCTCGAGAGTCTCTACGGAACCACGAGCAAAACCCATCCACTGCATTTGGCAGCCCAAGACTTGTAACAAACCTCCGGACCCCGATTGTAAATCCATGACCACCTACTAACTGCCTCACTCTCACATCACATCATTTCGCTTAGCTCTTAGGTCTACCTAACTCCTAATTCCACACACCAGCACCGAGCACTCATTAACCCCTAACCACTCCCGAACTTTAAGTTAATGTTGTAACAAGGGACACCATGTCATTTTTGTGTCCATTGCAATGTTAACGTTTATTCATATATTCTCACAGAATCAGCTGCAACATTTTCAACATGGCGGAGGCAGCAGGAACTAGCTCTCACACAGAAACAAACCCGCAAGTGGTGGACCTGGACAGTTTACCCGTTTTGCCTGAGACAATTGAAAGACCAGAAGAATTGCAGGCGGTCAAAATCATACCTATTGCGGACCCTCCGCGAGGCCACACCATGCCCGTGGGAAAGACTTCCCATTGGTTTACCGAGGTGGCAGGACCCTTGGGTGAAGGGACGTACCTATGGGAATCAGAGTTGGACTTCAATGGAAAGCAAGGCAGATACCATTTCTTTACAAGAGAATTTGAGAAATTACAAAATGCGGAAGGTCTACGTCCGATATGGGAAAAAGCAGGATTGAGTGCCTATTTCAGTGCCCGACTCCCAAAACCTGACTTCATGCGATGCTAATATCTCATCAACACCTTGACTCCAAATCAGAACCCAAAAGGTGCAAGCTCATTTGTGATTCCATCTCTGACAAAGGGGAATGAGCTCAAGAGGTTCAGGCTATCAAACAATTTGGTGAGAGAGGCTCTAGATATGCGCGGAATGCATATTCCTACAGAAAAGGAAACCCTAGTACCGGATTACATGAAGAATCGAAGTCTCACCAAACTCAAGGACATGGTATCCATGACGCCTAATATTGCAATACACCTTCGCATGTGCATGCAACACTTTGCTTTCCCGGCACAAGATCGATTCACCATGCCTCCCAAAAAGATTTGGTTTAGCTTGTATCTGGCAGAGACACAGAGCCTCACCATCAACCTACCCCACTGGATAATTGATCAGATACACCTAGCTCACAAACGCTGGCCGCGGAAACAGGTTTTATATGGTTGCTGTGCTCTGACAAGAATCATTTATAGGTGTTTGGCTTATGACATTCCGATCCAACGTGCCCTAATGTGGAATCGGGTTGAGCAGTTTAGAGGCAGAACATCCACTGGACCCCCTTCTAAGAAGATGAGAGGCAGTGTCCAAGTCCCATGTGCTCAACCACGTGGAGCCACCCTAACACCAGACGTCACCCCTCCACCCCGAAGAGTCCGACCATTTACACTCCGACTTCCAAGACGCAGCACCGACGGTTCCACCTTGATATTCCCTCCCATCCCAACCGATCTCGAATTTCCTAGTGGTGCACCTTTGGAGGAACTCACTAATGAAGATTTCGAACAACTATTACAAGATGTAGAGTTGGAGGCAGAAGAGGCACAACAAGCTGAAAACGTGCAAACGCAGGCCACAACCTCCCAAGCACCTGTCACACCTGTTGAAGTGGATGCAGAGGATGACGGAGATGAAGAACAGGAGGATGATGAGGAGGATTATGATCAAGAACACCAAGAGGAACAACAAGAAGTGCTAGAACTTGTAGGTGCACCAGCATATACAGCTCAACTACGAAGGTTATATGACACAATCAAAGCAGTACAGGAAAGGCATCAGCTCTCTCTGGTATCAGGTCAAGCTTTGATGCAAGAAATGCTATCAGATGAAGGGGTCGACCAACACTTCATTGACACCCTCAAATTAGTGTCAGACTCTTTAGGAGTTCCGGAGGCTGTCCACACCGCAGTCCGCCAGTCCGTAAGGTACGACAAACGCAGAGTGGACACATTACCACGAGCAGGTAAGACTATCAGGATACCCGTCACAGAACAAGAAGTACCCATTGAGACAACAGCCACCCCCACAACCACCACTGACATCTCCGCCGAAACCTTCGTTCAGACATCACCCATCTCACCCCAGCATCCTCCATCACCACCTTCTCCACCCCCACCACCACCTCCCACCTTGGAAGAAACGACAGTCATCACCTCTACCTTCACTTACAACCCATCCTTATTCAAATCATTCTCATTTCGAGAACCCACCTCATGAGACACCCTCTTCTCCTTCGTAACCAATCCCTTGTACACTTCGTCCCGTCTATCCTCTGAACCCATGACTGGCCATCCAATAATTCCAAGTGTAGTTGGAAACCCAGCACCCACAGAAGGCACCCTGTGTTTCCCGACCTATCCCCGAATACGGGTACCTCCATTCCATGACCCTCACTTCCCATCTGGCCCCTACACCTCTTTCAACCTGACCACGCCACCCCAACACCCGTCCGTTGTGGAGCAGTTCATCCACTCTCCAATGTTTCTGAGGCACATTTCTCCGATGTTCGCAACGACATCAATTTACACGAACACCACACTCACTTCACCTACCATACCCACCTACATGGTAGCCCCTGTACACACCACCTTGTCTGACCCAATGGACATTTCACCAACCACCGCACCTCTCCCCACGATTCCACCATCTTCCCCTCCCTTGCCCCCCACCTCACCACTCACATCATTGGCACACACAGCATTCACTACCCCCCTACCCAATCCCACCTCCCCTGCATTTCAAAATTTTCCCCTTGCATCTCATAATGTAAATAGCACGTTCAACACATTACTTCAGTGTGCACATCAGCTACAACAAGACTACCATCAATTGGAAGAACGCACTGCTGCCCTCCAGGCAGAATCTCAACGTCTACAAGCTAGAGTCACCACTCTTGAAGCTGACTACCAGACGCTCCTAGCCGAGCATACCACCCTACAGCAGGCTCACTCCGAACTGGAATCAAAGACATCAACAGTAGATGACCAAGCAGTCAAAGAACTAGAAACAGTGCTTCAAGCGCAAATGATCTCTAACGCTACACTCAAACGCAACATTGGGCTATTAAGGAAGCATATGGCCGCAGCACTGGAAGAGAACAAACGACTTCAACAACAAAACCAAGACAACTTTGAAGCGGCTATGGAAGGAACCGTAGGAGCAACCGTTAGCCCGACCAGATATAGAGCAGTCCCATCGGAAGACATTCGCATCTTACTTGAGGAGCATGCAAATTTCTTGGAGTTATATGAAAAGCTAGAGACTGAATGTGCAGATCTCAAGAAAAAGATTGCCAATGTGCCCACAGCTCAACAGGAGCCGGTAATCTTGCAGCACTCTACAGAAGAAATGGAGACCCTCCGGAAACAGGTGGCAGAACTCCAAGCACGCCTCCTCCCATACGAGCGACCACCCTCGCCCATTGAAGAACCAGAACCTGAAACAGTAGTGGAAATCCCCGTCGATGACAGCTATGAAGAGCCATACGAGCCTATGCCGGCGCCTGGTGGTCGAACTACGGAAGAAGGACAAGACACGTTAGAAATTCAAGTTCCAGATTGGGTCAAAAGGGTCGAGAAAGTGGGTAAGACACATGATGATCGTGTGGCCGTGCAAATGCAATCTCTCACAAATCTGGAAGAAACTGTCCTTCGGTCTTCCTACTTTCAAAATTTATCCCATCAACGGTTAATCACAACTTCAGAATCGCAATACATGCCTTATTTTGTCTTACTACATGATTATAATGCAGAAGTCAAAAGACATACAGGGAAGGAGCCCACATTCGCCACCCAATTTGAGATAGGGGATTTACCGACAGATGCACGTGTTGGCTCGATCTTCCAACCTAATTGGCGTGCACGTTTACTCACCGATTACCCAGAGATGATGAGTACCTGGGCAACCATGCCACTATATATCAAGTATAATCCATGTTATTGTCCAGTGGTACGTCGCAGATCCTGGCAAGCATTTGCAATCAAGGTACGCAACAATAAAGAGTGCTCGGCTTGGGTTAACTACCCATATTTCGCTCCACCTCGAGGGATCCCAACCGTAGCCTACATGATATCAACAATTCGGCACTGGTCTACACGTCTAAATAATGTACCCGACATAGCAGCGAAAATGTGTATGAAGATATTCGAGCTCATGACCATTGTCTTCAAAACCTTTCGGAATGTCCAAGCTCCATACATCTCTGCCCCTGGATTCTCTCAAGGCAACAAGGATTTAGTCTACGACATGAGCCAAACCCCCTCGGTCGCTATCATCTTTGCTTGGCATGCACGAATAAAGTACTTGCCCGCATGCTTCAAGCAGACATTTGAGGAAATGTTCTCTACGGGATTCTGGGAATACAATTCCGAAATTTTCATTCCCAGACCCACACATTTGCTACATCTATTCGTAGTAGAACAAGCGATCCATGCAGATCAGTTACGTCTGCCACATCCGGACATTCCAGGACCAATCGATTGGGATCGTATGATGACCGATTTGGCCAGAGGACTACGCATACAAGAACATCAGCTTGCCACTCAGGTTGTGGAATATTACATCCAACACTCCCAGCAACAAGGGTCTGTCAGGGACGACAGACGCGAGAGAGGGGGGGGGTGTTGAGAGCAGTATGGGCACCCAAGGACCGACTAGACAAGGAAGCCAGCGGAGAGAGTCAGAACAAGGTGAAGGAGTAAGTAGACAAAGCAGTCGACGCAAATCTGGCAGATAGGCCCTTCAATTTTTCCCAAATCTACATCTTTTAACAGTGATTCTTATCACTAACAATCATTGTAAATACCATTTCATATTTTTGTAGCTCCATTTTGTGCAAGCCAAGGAGTCCTTGAGCTTGAGGAGCCTTAGAAGTACCTACATATCAATTTTCGTATCTTTTAGACTCCATTTAAGCCCTCAAATTGGCCCTGGAACCTAATTTTTAACTAGGCCGGACACTAGGTCTGGACAGGGCCAAAACCTAGTCAAAAACTATAAAAAGAGCTAGAGAGCTCATTTTTGAGGTTAGATTGTAATTGAAACGAACTTGTAAGAGCATTTTGAAACTAATTGGAGAACTCCATTGATTCTCACTCTTTGTCTTGCCGTGTGTGCGCGTGTGTGTGTATGTGTGTGCATGCTAGTGTGCTTCTCACTCACGCACTTGTGCCGCCACTTGCTCGAGGTCTTCATACCATCCTCACGTCTTCCCGGATTGACATTAAAGGAGGTGCTACTCATCATTGAGCTACACCACCTATTATCCACTATGTCATATGTAGTCAACCAAGGTGTCTGCGGTCTGTTCTCTAAGACACGATACTGAAAGATAAGCATGGAAGATTTACACTTCTGCAATTCTATAAAGAGTTTCGGAAATCATGGTGAACACGGAAAAACATTCCAGTGTTTGGATACAACAAAAAGGCGAACCACATCAAGAACATGGAGGAAAACCACGATCTTCTCTATAAGGTCAATTGACAACTTATTCCATATAAAGTCATCCAAAGATAGATTGGAGGGGCATCCTCCTGCTGCAAGTGTGAGTGCTGCTAGAATAGAGGTAGCTCGACAACAGTGTAGCCGGCTCCCATGAAATCTAGGTAACTTTTATCGCCATAATAATCGCCTTTAGCATTTTTGCCACCATTGTCTCTCCGATCCCATGCCGACGGAAAAAAAATTTATTGATCGAGAAACATCGAGGCTGCATCTATTTCCTTGATTAGCGAATTCTGCTAAAGTATGTGCTGCACGTTGAATAGGTTTCGATCAGCTTCAGATGCAGAAATACAAGTCTTCAATATATCTAATTATACACACAAATCGGCAGGCAGAGAACTTGATGGGCCATCCATCAATGAGTCGGGCGTACATAACTATATGAAAGCTCTCTTATGGCCCTTTCATTCACCAGAATAAGGATATTTTGCATTCATTCGCTCATTCACAGAAGAGAGGTCCATCGATTCGATGAGAGGCTACATCACCTACAACATCTTCATGCAAATTCTTTTGTAAGATACTGATGCACCCCATGTATGATCTTCGTGATGCGTAATAGAAATGAATCCTCATGCCCCTTGATTCGGGTGATTTTCAAATGACAAGATGAAAGTACATGCTTTCATATACATGAGGAAACTGAAGTTCAACGCTCTGAAAGAGGCACAGTAATTACTCCGCTAATAGGGGCATGGTCATCTCAGCGGGAAGCTCGCCATGATGCTGGTGGGCAAGTAATACCGTGCGACAGATCTCATGCTCTCGAAATTAAGCTAATTTTGTGGCGCTTCGAAAACAGAGGACTGCCGTAGGGAGAGCAGTCACTAGAATGTACAGTTGATCTGGAGAACACGGTATTCTCCACCTCACAACCTTCATCACAGTCGCCGTTACTAATATTCGGCTCCAGACATCTTCTATTTTACTACATACCTGTCAGTGTTGTGGATGGTTTAAATGAGAATCATGAAGACGATCCTCCCATTTCACCTCTTTCATGATTTTCTCTCTAACTACCGCAGATAGAGCCTTTTGCTTTCTCTCTCTCCTACATGGATGCAATAGATGCTACAGCCACCAGAGAGAGGAAAATAAAATAACAATCTTTTTCTAGATGATTTAATGCAGAGAAAGACAAACCAAATTCTCTCCTACACATACACGGCAAGGTGAGAAGAAGAAAGAGGAAGTACCTGAAAAAAAACATTAGGGAAACTCAAGAAGCACACACATTTATATACATACACAAATCATTTCTAAACCATTCTTTTAGTTTCCTTCTTTGTTTCTCATCCATTCTTTTATCCATTAACATTTACCACACTTTAATCAACTTTTCTCACACAACCTCTCTTTTAATTACCCTCACACTCACCACTCTTTGTACATACTTTTTTTTACACTTTAAATGCATATTTTTTTTCTACCACTCTTTTAACTTGCACTCTCAACTACCACACTTTGAAACTATTCACTTTAACCACTTTAGTTACACATTCAACTCACACCACTCTTTAAACACTACTCACATACACCATTCATTAATTATCCATCTCTTTTTTCATTTTAATTGAATTATCCTATTTTTCTTAATTTAATAATGCATTTAAATTAACCTTAGTTTATGATTTTAATTCTTTAGAACCTGAGAAATAAAGGTACATACACTATTTAATTAATAACTTAAACCATAATTTATTTTTGTAAGTTAATCAATGTTTAGATATAGATCAATTTCATTAAATGTTAATTATTTTAACCCTTGAAACATCCTAAACCCTTAGAAAACCTACTTAAAACCCATCAAAACCCTATTAAAACCCTTTGGAAATCATTGATAACCCATTAAAATCTTTCTGATCCCTTGTAAACCCTAACATAAACCCATTAGAATCTTTTAAGACCCTTCAGATGAACCTAATTGACATAAAATCATAACAATTTATAAAATCCTAGGGTTGGAAACCCATGAATCAAGCATGTATAAATATGAAATACTCATTAAATATGAAATTAGAGTAAACCCTAATATGAACATGTATTCTTCATCAGTTCTTGTACCTGCAAACACTTCAAAAGTAGTTAATTCAATCCAGAACAACTGATCAACAGTGAAAAAGCGGTTTAGAATTCACCAATTAAGTTGCTTTTATTTCCTCTGGTTATCAACTGGAAGATGCAAATCTTCCCGACAACGTGTACGTGTACATGTACATGTACATGTACGTGTACGTGTACGTGTATGTCTATGTCTACGTGTACGTCTACGTCTACGTGTACGTCTACGTCTACGTGTATGTGTACGTCTACGTCTACGTCTACGTCTACGTGTACATGTATGTGTACCTTTAGGTGTATGCGTATGCATATGGGTATGCCTATGCATATGGGTATGCGTATGCATATGCATATGGGTATGCGTATGCGTATGCGTATGCGTATGCGTATGCGTATGCGTATGCGTATGCGTATGCGTATGCGTATGCGTATGCGTATGCGTATGCGTATGCGTATGCGTATGCGTATGCGTATGCGTATGCGTATGCGTATGCGTATGCGTATGCGTATGCGTATGCGTATGCGTATGCGTATGCGTATGCGTATGGGTATGCGTATGGGTATGGGTATGGGTATGCGTATGCGTATGGGTATGGGTATGCGTATGCGTATGCGTATGCGTATGCGTATGCGTATGTGTATGCGTATGCGTATGCGTATGGGTATGCGTATGCGTATGCGTATGCGTATGCGTATGCGTATGCGTATGCGTATGCGTATGCGTATGCGTATGCGTATGCGTATGCGTATGCGTATGCGTATGCGTATGCGTATGCGTATGCGTATGCGTATGCGTATGCGTATGCGTATGAGTATGCGTATGCGTATGCGTATGCGTATGCGTATGCATATGCGTACAAGGCATTACCACACTTTATGAGCATCAACTCAAGCTCAATGCAAGTTGAAGGGCGTGGAGTTGATCAACTAGGGGGAAGTGTTCTTACACACTTGGAGGTGTGCTCTACATCTGGAGACATGTGGAGGGAGCTACATACTAAGAGTAACAAGTCTAAATCTATCCCCACATTCATTCGCTAGTTTTTTATTTAGGATAATCATAATTTGGATTTGCTATAAAATAGTTCTAAATTGTTCATATTCTCCATATTCTCACGCACACACTCTTCGTATCTCTTAGGCACACAATTTCTTGTTCTTATTTCTGCCTAGATTTAGATATTGTCAGTTTGTATCATATTCACACATTGTAATTTTATATTGGAATATAGATAGTGTAGGTGAGCATCACAGCTTACTGTACACATTGAAAATCTTGTCTATTCTCTTTTTATCTCTCAGTCATCTCTTTTTGAGTCTTAAGGTGTGTATGCTAAGGTTAATGTGTTGGAAGATAATATAAATCTGTAGTAATTGTTATTGAGGCCCACCCCACTTCCAACATTTGGAATTAGAGCATAGTTGACATACACCCTTAACAAGAATAGTGACTATAGACTTGAGAATGAAGATAAGCTTGAGGAGATGTCTAACTATCCAATGTGGAGTTTTATGATGATGAATCTGTTAGTATATAAGCACTTATGGAATATTGTCAACGGCACTTATCCAAGGCCAAGACAAGTTAGAGAAGATGTTGCTTCATCTTCTAGAAGAACTCCTATTCCTATTTCGACTCAGTAAGAGGTTACTAAAGAAGAAGGAACCTAGTGCAAAAAGAAGAAGTGAAGAAAGGCAGGCCCCAAACTTTTCATTTTTTAAGCCTATTTTCTTTCAAGTGCCTTTATAAAATATCAAAGAGCCATGTAAATGCTCTACAAGAGTCCTCTAGAAGCATGATTCCTGAACACTGTAACATTAGCCTTGTACACTAGTAGGGATTTAGTGATTTACAATAAAAGTTCTGGTCTCTTGTGTGAAGGGACCATTTTTAGGGAACATCTATATAAGTCACTTTCTTACTCTTTGTAAGAACTTTTTGCCATTGTGAGAAATCAACCTCAAAATTTCAAATTTTCTTCTTCCCACTTGTGTATCTACTTCCTCATAAGCTTGCTTGTGTGTCCAATGCTTGAAATGTGTGTCTAGAGGTGTTGTCTACCCCTTCCCCATCTGTTTTTGCCATTGTAGTGTGTGTGAAGCTTGGTGAGTTGTGGAGTAAGAGTTGTTGTTTCTCGCTACTTAGTATTTTTCTCATAACTCGCAGCACGTTTGTCTAGACAATACTATATTTTATGAATCATAAAGATGAAGTGTTCTCTTGTTTCAAGAAATATCTAGCACTTGAAGAAAATCAAATAGGTAAGACTTTGAAGAGGCTAAGGTCAAATGGAGGGGGAGAATATTTCTCCCATGAGTTTGATTCTTATCTCCAAGAGAGAGAAATCAAAAGAGATATTACAACCAAGTATACCCCATAGCAAAATGGATTGGTAGAAAGAAGAAATAGAACCATAGTAGAGGCTACAAGGTCAATGCTAAATGAGAAGAAGTTACCCAATTACCTATGGGTAGAGGTTGTATCCACATCCACCTATCTAATCAATAGACTAACATCAAAAGCATTGGATGAGATGACACCTTATGAAGCATGGAATGGAAGAAGACATAGCCTTGATCATTGCAGGATCTTTGGGTGCATAGCATATGCACACATACCTTCACAAAATAGAGGCAAATTAGATCCAAACGTAGAGAAATGTATATTAATTGGTTGTGACCTTAATCAAAAAGCTTATAGGCTATACAATCCAAGAAACAAAGGCTTTATTGTAAGTAGAGATGTTTTTTATGAAAAACATCTTGGTTTGAGGATGATTGCAGGAACATCAGACTTCCCTAGGCCTAGAGGAAGACTTTCGAACATTTTCAAAGAAGAATGAGCATACACATGAAGAATCAAGTGATTTCGAAGAAAACCAGAAGAATCCAAGAAGGTAAATCAACTCTTGGAACTCCAAAGGCAAAGGCAAAGTGTAGGAGATGAGAGATGTGGCAGAATCATCTCAACAAACCATAAGGAAGTCTACTAGAGGGAAAAGGAAGCTAGAAAGGTATGGTTATGACACTTCCTTGGTCACTAAGCATTCAATTTACATAGCATAAGACACAAATGCTGAAAAACCATCTACATATGAAGGAGCCAAGAAGAAGCCAAAATGGAGAGATGCCATGGAAGAAGAGATAGAAGCTCTACAAGAAAATCAATGGGAATTGGTGCCCAAGAAACCATCTATGAAGGTCATTGGCTCAAGGTGGATTTATAAGGGAAAGAAGAATTCTAATGGCTCAATTAATAGGTATAAAGAAAGGCTTATAGCCAAAGGGTTTGCACAAACCCACGGTATTGATTATGAGGAGACATTCTCCCCTATGGAAAAAATGCCCACAATTAGAGTACTCATGAGTGTTGCATCTTCCAAGAATTGGAAGATATATCAAATGGATGTTAAAAATGCTTTTCTAGATGGTTGGATTTCATAGGAGGTATACATGGCTCAACCTTGTGGCTTTGAAGATCAATCATATCCAGAATATGTATGCAGGTTAAGGAAAGCCTTGTATGCCTTGAAGCTAGATCCTAGAGCTTGGAATGATAGACTTGTCACTTACTTGTAGGACATAGGTTTTATGGTAAGCAAGGCAGATCCTTCCCTCTTCATTAAGAGGAATCACTGAGAGGTCATATATGTTTGTGCAATTAAAATCGAGACCACATACTTGGTTAATTAGCACATCTCTTATGGAATCCTATCACGAGGAAGCTAGGAAGCATCAAATCTCAAAATTTTTGGTTGTTGAGAAATGAGAGAATACAAACTATATTTTAGGATTCACTTTTAGGTGAATTGTTTGAATTTGAATTCAAACATTAGCTCAAAACTCTAGTTATAAAAAGAGGATCAAAAGACCTGTGTATTATCTCGGCTCCTTTAGATCATTGTGAAGGGAATTTCTTGTGAAGTGAGAATTCATATCATAGCTCATTCACCTCTCACACATTGAGCAATATATTATTGCAAATGCCATTGTATTTGTATAGGAGTTAATATACATATCATCATCACATTCTCATTTCACTTCTCTCTTATGACTACATCAAAACATTGATTTTCTTAGAGCTTGTTCTCAGTGAATGATTGATCATTTGTCATGATTTAAATCATGTTAGATTCATCATATTGTCTAGTACAAGAACTACAAAGTTTCATTATCATTGCCTCTCTCAATCGTGAGATATTAACATATCTTCACTCACTGTTCTATTGACTATTGCACCTGAAAATATCTAGACTATAGTGTGATTTGCTAAACACCATTCTTTGCATGTAGTCTATCATTTTTTATGAAATCACTCATGATTGGTAGCTTTCTAATCTAATTAGAGTTTTCCAAAAGGAATTAAGCTTGTTGTTGTGCTAAGAGAACTATTCAAAATATTGAACAGGTGTAGAGACAAGAATAGCAAGTTTTTAGCTCTTGGATCAATCCCTACCTATCTATTTATCCATTGATTAGTGGATCATGTTCCAAGAAACATATTGATTATTTATGATCATTAGCTAGCTAAATAAGCCCACTACACTCTCCATCAATCATTCTTGGCATGCATGAAGCAAGGTCAAGCAACACATAGTGGTAACAGAGCAACAACAAGCAAGATGGGAGATGGATTTCCATCCTTCATTGACAAAATGGACAGAAACAACTACTCAGCATGGTCATTAAGGATGAAAGTCTACCTTCAAGGGAGAAGTCTATATGGGTATATCTCAGCAGATGAAGAGATGCCAACCTTCAGGAGCAAGCATCAACCTACAAGGGAAGAGCAAGAAAGGTTGACCACATGGTGTGCACAGAATGCTCTTGCCAGGTCTTATCTACTAAACTCAATCTCTGATTTCTTGTTGCCTCACATTAGGAATTGTAAGACATCCCAAGAGACTTTTGAAGTACTCTCATCATATTTCTCATCAAATACAAGAGCTAGGAAGAATCAGTCATGGATAGAGTTTACAACTCTCAAGAAGCAACCAAAGCAAGGAGTGGTTGATTATGTAACCAAGATGAACGATGTGGTTGACCAGCTTGCAAGCATTGGGGAGGAGATAGAAGAAGAACACATAGTAAGGCAGATCATTAATGGCATCAAAGCTGATGATAAGTGGGAGTCCTTCACCACAGCAATGGACCTTTACATGGATATGCAAATACCTGACCTCAACACCTTGCTGGGGCAACTCTTCACCCATGAGACAAAGCTTAACAAGAATGGTGGCAACTATAGAGGTAACCAATCTTTTTCCCTCTATACAAATAAGAATAAAAGTAAAGATAAATGTAAAAGAAAGAAGAATGAAGAAGAGGCTAGTACCTCTCAAGCTTATTATGCAAGTAGAGGAAGAGGTGCTAGAGCAAGGGGCGGAGGAGGAAAGCAAGGTAGGGGAAGATCCTGCAACAATCCACCTTGCAACATTTGTGGTCTTACCAACCACACCATAGAAGAATGTTTCAAGAACACAAGAAATCAAAGGGGAAGAGGCTTCCATAGACAGAGATATGGACAATCTAGAGGTACATACAACAATGGAGGAAGAAACTACAATTATAACTACAATCAGAGCTACAACAATAACAATTATCAAGGGAATTTTAGAGGAAGAAGAAATTACAATAACTATACAGAAGACCAAAAAGATTCTCTACTCATCATGTTTATGACATCCAAGCAAGGTAAAGATGATGAACATCTTTTCTATATTGATTCAGGTTGTTCCAATCATGTGGGTGAAAATGTAGCTTTATTATCTATCTTGAAGAACCCAAAGGGAAGCATGAAGTACAGATAGGTGATGAAACTAAACACTCAGTCAAGCAAATTGGAAATGTCAAAACATCTGATGGTAACATGAACCTCTTGAGAAAAGTTCTGTATGTGCCAACTATAACCAAAAACCTAATTAGTGTTGGACAGATTGTTGAGAAAGGCTTACAGGTCAGATTCACTAAGCATGGAGCATATGTGGAAGACCCTCAACAAGGATTCAAAAGGATTGCTAAAGGTGAGAAATCTGGTAGATTATTCACATTTGAGAAATCTGGTAGATTATTCACATTTGAGATTGAAGACACAAGGAACATATCACTTTTCAATTACAAGAATAAAACCTTATCTCAGTTAGAGATATGGCACAAAAGGCTAGGACACATAGGAGAAAGAACTCTGAAGAAAATATGTAGGGATCAGAGTGTGTTTGGCATTCCCAATGTGACCAAGCAACATATGATATAAAAATGTGGAGCATGTCAATTTGGCAAAGCTCACAGACAACCATTCAACAAGATAGGATACATGCATGAAGACTGCTTGGAACTTGTACATATTGATGTGTGGGGTCCTAGCAAAGATCCATCAATCTCAAGTTCAAGGTACTATGTTTCATTTATTGATGATTACAATAGACAAAAAATTCTTTATTTCATGAAGCACAAGGATGAAGTGAATTCAAAAAGTACTTGGTACTAGTTGAGAACCAAACAAGAAGAAGCTTGAAAAGGATTAGGTCTAATGGAGGTGGTGAGTACTTTTCACATGAATTTGATTCATTTCTATAGGATAGAGGCATAAAGAGGGAAGTCACAACACGATATGCTCCTGAATTGAATGGAATAGCAGAAAGAAGGAAGAGTTTAATAGTTGGAGCTGCTAGGTCAATGTTGAATGAGAAGAAGTTACCTAATTACCCATATATGGGTAGAGGCTCTTTCCACATCACCTACTTGGTTAATAGGCTCCCATCCAAATCCTTGGATGGTATGATACCCTATGAAGCATGGAATGGCAGGATACCCTCATTGGATTATTGCAAAATATTTGGGTGCATTGCTTATGCACACATTCCCTCTCATATTAGAGGGAGGCTTGACCTTAAAGCTGAAAAATGTATATTCATTGGGTATGATCAAAATCAGAAGGGATACACGCTATAGAATCCCACTAAAAAAGCATTTATACTTAGTAGGAATGTAGTGTTTGATGAAAATAATTCATGGTTTGAATATGATTACAAGAATATCAGGTTACCCTATGATTTGGAAAATGATTTTCCAACTCTCACTCAAGAAGATCAACAATTACAAGAAGATATAAATTCAGAGGATGAAGAGCATGGAAGTCAAGAGGAAAGACTAAAGTCAAGAAATTGGAAGACATACTAGAAACTTCCAACCAAGCACTCAGGAGATCTCAAAGACAAAGCAAAAAGCCCATAAGGTATGGCTATGATACATCATTAGTCACCAAGCATTCTGTGTATATCACCAAAGACTCTTTGACATAAGAACCTTCTTCATTTGAAGAAGCTAGTAAGAATCCATGCAGGAAGAAGTAGAAGCACTTCAGGAAAACCATACTTGGACCTAGTCCCCAAGAAGCCAAGCATGAAGGTAATAAGATCCAGGTGGATATATAAAGTCAAAAAAATTCAGATGGTTCCATAAATAGGTACAAAGCAATGCTAGTGGCAAAGGGGTTTGCTCAAAATCATGGAGTGGACTATGAAGAAACCTTTTCACCTGTGGCAAAGATGCCAACAATTAGGGATTTGGTAAGCATTGCTGCCTCAAAAAATTGGAATCTATATCAGTTAGATGTCAAGAATGCATTTTTAAATGGATGGATATCACAAGAAGTGTATATGGCAGAACCACCAGGTTTTGAAGATAAAGCCAAATTAGATTATGTGTGCAAGCTAAGGAAGGCACTCTATGGTCTAAAGCAAGCTCCTAGAGCTTGGAACCATAGACTTATTACTTATTTGCAAGACCAAGGTTTTGTGCCTAGCAAGGCATATTCTTCTGTATTTATAAAGAAGATCAAATTAGAAGTTATCTACTTATGTGTCTATGTGGATGACATTATCATTACACAGAATGATGCTAATGGCATCAAGCAAGTTAAGGCTCAACTAATGGATGAATTTAAAATCAGTGATCTTGGTTTATTAACATATTTTCTTGTTCTAGAACTTGTGTATATATTGGTATAATTATTACTCAGAGAAAGTATATTCATGATATGTTGGTAAAGTTCAAGATGGAGAATACCAAAGTTGCAGGTACACCCATGGAACTCAACCATAAGCTTAGTTCTCATGAAGGAGAACTTCTTGAGGATATTACAGGTTATCAAAAGCTTGTAAGAGCCTCAACTATGCTACCCTAACAAGGGTAGACATTGTTTATGGAGTAAGCACATTGAGTCAGTTAATGCATGCACCAAGGAAGCCACACATGGAAGCTGCAAAAAGGGTGTTTAAGTATCTAAAGGGTACTATGAATGAAGGGTTCTTTTTTTCCTTCACTTCTAACTTAGACATAAAAATGTATTCTGATGCAGATTGGGTTGGCTCCAAGGATGATAGGAGGAGCACTTTAGGGTATCTATCTTTTGTAGGTTCAAAGCTAATATCATGGCCATCTAAGAAGCAACCAACTATGGCCTTATCATCCATAGAAGCAGGGTATTGAGGTTTGGCAAATGCAACTCAAGAAGCTATGTGGCTCAAGCAACTCTATGCAGATTTGGGGTTACACTCTTACACTCCAATAATCTTTAGAGACAACACTAGTTCACTTCATTTGGTTGCTAATCATATATATCATGCCAAGACTAAGCACATTGAAGTGCATTATCATTATGTAAAGGAGAAATTGCTTAGTAATTATATTCAACTATCCTATGTATCAACTCATTTACAAATGTGCAGATATACTCAGAAAGTCTTTGGATGGAACCAAGATGAACAGATTCAAATTAATGATCGATTTGCAGGAAAGCAAGGAGGAATGAAGACCAAGCATGTTAGGCTTGAGGGAGAGCTATTGGTGCAATTAAAACCAAGCCCATATACTTGGTTAATTAGCACATCTCTTATGGAATCCTATGTGATCATCCTCTTGTAAAAACCACTTACACTTACCTTTGTAAAAGTGTTTCACAATCACACGGAATTAGGAAGCATCAAATCTCAAAGTTTCTGGTTGTTGAGAAATGAGAGAATATATCCTATATTTTAGGATTCACGTTCAGGTGAAGTATTTGAATTTGAATTCAAACATTGTCTCAAAACTCTACTTATAAAAAGAGGATCAAAAGACCCCCGTATTATCTCGACTCCTTGAGATCATTGTGAAGGTAATTTCTTGTGAAGTGAGAGCTCATATCATAGCTCATTCACCTCTCACACATTGAGCAATATATGATTGCCAATGCCATTGTATTTGTATAGGATTTAATATACATATCATCATTACATTCTCATTTCACTTCTCTACTATGACTACATCAGAACACTGATTTTCTCAGTGCTTGTTCTCAGTGCATAATTGATCATTTATCATGATTTAAAGCGTGATAAATTCACCATGCTATTTAGTACAAGACTACAAAGTTTCATTATCATTGCTTATCTCAATTGTGAGGTATTAACATATCTTCACTCATTGGTATGTTGATTGTTGCACCTCAAAAATATTGGGACTATAGTGTGATTTGCTAAACACCATTCTCTATGTATAGTCTATCATTTTTTATGAAATCACTCATTCTTGGTAGATTTCTAAGCTAATTAGAGTTTCCCAAAAGGAATTAAGCTAATTGCTACTGAGCTCAGAGAACTCTTCAAAATATTGAACAGGCGTAGAGATAAGAATAGCAAGTTTTTAGCTCTTGGATCAATCCTTGCCTATCTGTTTTGATCCATTGATTAGTGAATCATGATCCAAGCAACATGTGTGATTATTTATGATCATTGGCTAGCTAAAGAGGCCCACGACACTCTCCACCAATCATTCTTGGTAGTTGTGAAGTAGGATCAAGCAACACCACTTCATCTTTGAATACTATCCACCATGTCCTCCAACAATATACCTTTGTGTATATGTGGATGACATAATCATTATAGGTAATGATGTAGATGGAATCAAGAGGATCAAATCTTAGATGAAAAAAGAGTTCAAGATCAATGATCTTGGCCTTCTCACATACTTCCTAGGTTTAGAAGTAGTACATACAAAGAAAGGTATGTTCCTAACTAAAAGAAAGTACACTGGAGATATGCTTACTAAGTTCAAGATGGAAAATGCAAAGGTTGCAGGTACACCCATGGAGGTAAATCTGAAGCTAAGTGCTCATGAAGGTGAGTTAATTGAAGACGTTACTAGCTATCAAAGCATAGTTGGAAGCTTGAATTATGCTACTCTAACTAGAGTAGATATTTGCTATGGAGTTAGTGTGCTAAGTCAATTTATGCACACTCCAAGGAAGCATCACATGGAAGCAGCCAAGAGAATATTGAAGTATTTGAAGGGTACAATCAATGAAGGAATGTGCTATCCATATACATTCAATATAGATATCAAGATCTTTTCTGATGTAGATTGAGCATGTTCAAAAGATTATAGAAGAAGCACTTCATATTATCTTACTTTTGTAGGTACCAAATTAATTTCATGGTCTTCCAAGAAGCAACCTACAGTTTCTCTTTCATCAAGAAAAGTCAAATACAGAGGGCTTGCAAAAGCTACTCAGGATGTTATGTGGATTATGACGTTATATTCAGATTTTGGGTTGAATACTTCTACTCCACATATATTTGGAGACAACATTAGTTCATTACATCTTGTTGGTAACCCTATCTATCATGCTAGGACTAAAAATATAGAGGTTCACTACCATTATGTCAAGGAAAAGATCATGCATAAGGAGATACAACTCTCATATGTATCTATACAACAACAATGTGCAAATGTGATGACAAAAGCATTGGATGGAAGCAAATAAAACATATTCAAATCAATGACTGGACTACAAGAAATCATGAAGGACTAAAGACTCAAGCATCTTAGGCTTGAGGGGGAGTTTTTGGTACAATTAGCAAGCCTAAGTGCTTGGCTAATTATTCAAGACTACACATCATTCTATTTCTTCACAAGAAAGAACTACATGTGAACCTTTGCTAGTCATTTGGGCATATTTTGGATAAATGTAAAACCAAGGAGAATAAGGAATATCATGAATTTAGGGCATTGAACCCAATACTCATGTGGTAGGAAGAATCATTTCAAATCATCATTAAAGTGTAGGGAGACTTTTAGGTGAGGGAAAATTCAAATTTAAACTTGGAGCATGTGTTTAAATACACATACTTTTATGTCGCGAGATAAGTGAACCATTCTGAGAGGCATTGGGCTACTTCAATTATCATACATTGAGCTCATCTCATGTTTGAGTATTCCACTATACTTCTCTTGTATCATATGTTCATTAGCATATACATTTGATACATTTCTTCAAGTATATCTTTGTCTATTGTTCTTTGCTACATCTTCATCATTACAATGATTTTGTGGAATCAGTTTCTCTGTGTGTACTCCATAATTTTCTTACTTTAACTTGATCACATTTGATTCAGAGGATTTTGACATATGAATCATAGAAGATGACTGTGTCTGCACACCTTCTAGATCCTAAAATGTTAAGATGACTCTCGTGACTTGTTAGAATCTTTTCTCAATGTATGGTATAGCTAAATTGATTAGAAAACTTGCTTTAGTTAGCTAAACACCCCAATTAGATGTGTCCAAAATCTCTCTGGTCAATTCATACCAAGTTGTGAGATCTGAGCTAATTACCAAGCACTTTTATTCCCAAAATAGAATGTCTCTTATTTTCATTTCTAGTACGTGCAAGTTATCTATTTTGATGCAGGGTTTTGGGAATGATGCTCCAAGACACTTAGTGATTCTAAGTGCATTATTGTGAAGATAAAGGAGTCTATTAAGCATTCATGGAGATAACTTGGTAGGTGTAGAGAAGATTTTGTGTAAGACCAGCTCATCTCTGGAACCTACCTATCCATCTCCTCACATGGACATGTAAAGAAGTGAAGCAAGAAGAAGAGAGACAACAAGTATGGCCATTGAGACACAAGAACTATAGACCCATAGAAGAGCCAACATACATGCCTCAAATATTTCTAGATGAAGCATTTGAGCCACATCAATGGATGGAAATATTAGCCACATTAGATGTTTGTGTGAATGAGGAGGTATTGACGATGAATGAGTGTGTAGATGAGGAAGGATATGATGTGAGTCTATACATGGTAGTCCTCCAAGAAGTAGAAGAAGGTGAATTGGTAGAAAAATCATGGAAAGAGGACTATGAGAGTATAGAGATGGAGCCAAATTTTGATTCAGACAAACAATACCTCAAAGAGATAGGAAAAGGAGACACCCAAGGAAGCACTAATGTACTCACCGTAGAAAAATATCAAGAAAAACTTCAAGTTGAAAGAACCGAATTTTAGGAATAGCCACATCATGAGTCATGTGAAATACCTGAACATTTCAAAAGGTATGAAGTTAAAGAAATAAAATTGCCCATTCAAATGCCAAAAATAGAAGCTCAAGAAGGAGTAGCATATGACAAAAAAGAACAAACTAAAAATGTAA
This sequence comes from Ceratopteris richardii, assembly GCA_020310875.1. NCBI lineage: Eukaryota > Viridiplantae > Streptophyta > Polypodiopsida > Polypodiales > Pteridaceae > Ceratopteris > Ceratopteris richardii. The sequence goes on along the minus strand of CM035416.1, from coordinate 48,825,553 downwards.
TAGTAACCATGGAAGGAGAAGAAGGGAGGTGCACATACATAGGTAAGGATGTGTCAATTGAAGAAGAACAGGAACTTATAGAGCTAATTCAAGAATATAGAGACGTGTTCGCTTGGATCTATAAAGATCTCAAAGGCATGGATCCCTCTATTTTTTCCCATAGAATTCCAATGATACTAGAAGCTAAACCCTCGAAACAAAGACCTTACACTTACAATTATGTCTATTCTACCAAGATTGAAGAATATATCGATAAGTTGTTGGCAGTTGGATTCATATACAAGATTGAGCACATGGAATGGGTATCACCTTGGTAGTCATGCCCAAGAAAAACAAAAATTTTAGGGTTTGTATTAACTTGAAAAAGGTTAATGCAACTACCATTCGTGATAGTTATCCATTACCCATTGTAGAACATCTATTACAAAGAGTAGCAGGCAAGGACGTCTATAGCTTTTTTGATGGGTTTTGGGGTATAACCAAGTAGCCATCACTATTGAGGACCAGCATAAGATTGCTTTTGCTACAGAATGGGGGGCATATGCTTTTAGAGTTATGCCGTTTGGGTTGACCAATGCCCTAGCAACCTTCCAGAGATTAATGTGTCATGTGTTCAAGGAGTTTTTGAGGAAGAGCATGGAAGTCTATGTGGATGATCTATGTACTTACTCTTCTCAATGCATAGCCCATATACCTAAATTAAGACAAATCTTTGATAAATACAAACAATATCGAGTTTTTCTGAATCTAGAAATGTCTTTATGGTCAGACAAGGCTAACTTTTGGGACATATAGTGTCCAAGATCGGCATCTCAACTGATGAAGATAAAATAAAATTCATTTTGGAATTACCAAGACCAAAGAATGCTAAGGAAGTACGTCTTTATGGGACATTGTGGGTATTACCAAGGATTCATCCACATGCATGCCATAATTGCTAAACCTATATATGGGTTGTTGACTCAATTTATTTGGATGGAAGAGTGTGAAAAATCATAATGAACTAAAGAGAAGATTGATTTTAGCACCAATTTTGAAAGTGCCTAACCGGACGTTGCAAATAGACAAGTAAACCAAGCCGAACGCAATTAAACTTCTATTGAACAAGAGGGCTTAGGGATGGTCTAAGCGGTGAAGAAAATTAGACGTTACCTTCTAGCCAACAAGATTAATTTAGTTATCGATCACCAAGTGTTATTGTACTTGGTTAATAAACCTTGCAATATTGGAAGGCTAGTGAGATGGTTTCTACTACTAATGGATTTTGACTTTGAGGTGGCAGTAAAGGAGGATAATAGACATGTAAGGGTAGACCATTTGTCAAGAATGACTCATAGGGAGCCAGGCACAGGAGTAGCTAACAAGCTACCTGACACATACCTATTCAACTTGGAAGTATGTACAAAACGGGCCAAAAATTTGATTCCTATACTCACACATGGACCACGTCATAGGATCAATATCAACAACAAGAAGGAGATATAGCAATTAAGAAACCTCCACATTGTGGCAGGTAGTATGTATTTTAGAGACTCCAACGAAGTACTTATAAGATGCATGGAAGACAAATAGCACAAAGGTTTACTAGGACAAGCTCATGAAAACAAATGGAGAACTCATATAGGCATTAGTGCAATGACCTCAACAATTGAAAAGGTTAGGTGTGTATGGACGAACATGCACAAAGATGTACATGAATATGTAACCGATTGCCAAGTATGTCACGAAAATACACCGAAGGAGCATTCATCATTATGTTGTTCTACTATTGCCCTCGAATGGAGTAGACCATTAGTCGACTTTTTAAAATCACATATGTACCCAGAAGGAGCAAGCCTAGCTAGAAAGCGAGAACTAGAAGAACAAAGCAAAGACTATGCCATTATTGGAAAGTAATTATTTAAAAGAGGGAAGCATAATCAATTACAGCCATGTGTGCATGAAGGAGAATACCATGTACTGAAAATGGCACATGTAGGAGAAGCTAGAGGCCATTTTTTAGCTGACAAGACTATAAAAATGATTCTCTTTGCAAGATTATGGTGGCCTACTTTACATATGGATGTGCAAAATTATGTGCCGAGTTGTGACATATGTCAATGAACAAAGTATCCCATACGATGAGATGATATTCCCTTGAGACCTATGATTAGTGCAAGATCTTTCTCAAAATGGGGTATTGATTTCATTGGACCAATAAACCCCCCAGCAAAAGGGTCACATGTTGAATACATCATAGTGGCTATGGACTATTTGACAAAATGGGTAGAAGCAAAAGCCACGAGGAAAAATGATGCACAAACTTCACCGAAATTCTTGTTTGAAAATATATTCACTCGATTTGGATTACCGATTGACATTGCAAGTGATAGAGGCACACACTTCCTTAACAAAATCATTGATTCACTCATGAATGAGTCTCTAGTGATTCATAAAAAATCAGCATCCTATCATCCACATGCTAATGCACAAGAAAAATGCTCCAATAAAGTGTTATGCATGGTGCTAACTAAAATAAACAATAATGGAAGGTCATATTGGGATATGCAATTGCATCATGCAATATGGGCCTTCCGAGTAGCATATAAAACGACTACTATAACCACTCCTTTTAATTTAGTCTATGGATAGAACACAATATTACCAGTTCATTTTATTGTCCCTACTCTACAAGTAGCTGAGAAGTATGAGTGGACAGGACATGAATTATCAAGAAAATTGGATCAAATAGAGAAATCGCATGAAATTAGATTACAAGCAGTAGTACACATTTATGCGGAAAAAAGGAGACAAAAAGCTTATTATGGCACTCACATCAAGGATAAGGGACTTAGAGAAGGAGACCTAGTATTAGTATACACACTTAAGTAGCATGCAAAGAAATTGCAACAATGGGGATATGGACCATTGCTGATAAATAGAATCTCCACAAGTGGAGCAATCAACCTAGCCATGCTCGATGGAGACATCTTACCCAATTACCTAAGTGGCTATAGGGTCAAAAAGTATATGGAACCATTAACCGAGAGAATTTTAGCAAGACTCTTAGGAGCACAAAACAAGAAGAAAGAAGAGGAAAGAATATGAGAAGAAGCTAGTGTGGAAGTCTTACAGTGGATACAAAAACAAAAGGAATGGATAAGACAATGTGACAAAAGGTATTTACAAGGAGAAGAGTGTATCCCGATGGTGAACTATCACACCAACCAAGCAAAAATCCTAGGAAATTTTATCCAAAAACCATAGTTAAACCTAGGTATTGGTAAAGAAAAGTACCAATTAGTGGATTCATTGATTGACACGGGAGTAGCTTTAAGTAGTATGCGAGCCTCATTAGCTAAGAAGCTAAAGCACAATTGATTCCAATGAGGGCACATATGATAGGGATTGGAGGCAACATCATTGAGTGTCTAGAAGAGATTTCCATGTCTTTACATTTAGGAAACAATACCATGCAACAAAGACTTTTAGTTTGCAAAGACGCAAACCTTCTAGAAGAATTGGTCCTAGGAAAAATTTGGATTTTTGAATTTGAAGTCACCATCCATCTTGCCCAAAGTTATATATAGGCAAAAATAGACCATAGAGAGGTCTTTAGTGTACTGGACAAGAAACCCCTAAAATCCACATGTAAGGAAAACCCTAGGATAAAAAGTCTAAAGAACTCCCATCAAATCCCTCGTCGACCACTTCAACTATTCTACATACACCTACAGCATGTCCTAAATTGCATGATCAACCTATCCCTTCTTCTCAAGAGATTGATTATGAACCACTTAGTAAGGTCATTCAACCTAAAGGGAATTGTGAGATACCTCAAGAGCAACACAGAAACAACATTGCTAAGGCATAAAACAAGTATGGATTTGCAAGGATTAGCTTCAAACATACCAATGCAAGAAGAAGTTCGAGATTCAGAAAAAAAAAGAGATGAGGAAACAACAAATATCAACACTTAATACAAAATAGATCAGGGATATTACAAGTGTGGATACCTAAAAGATTAGTGGATGTTCAAAGATCACATCAACATGTGGATCCCTCAAAAGACCATGGATATATATATATATATATATATATATATATATATATATATATATATATATATATATATATATATATATATATATATATATATATATATATATATATATATATATATATATATATATATATATATATATATATATATATATATATATATATATATATATATATATATATATATAAACCACTTTAGGCAAGACAACTCATAGGATTGTAAAAATTTTCAAAGCCTCCCCTAAAGGCAAGATGCAAAGAGAACGAGCAAAGGAAAAGAAGATCCAATCGAAAGACAAGTACATGTGGAGGATTAAATCCAAGGACGCAAAGTTGATAGCACAACAAAACATAACAAAAAGGAATTAGAATACAACATCGGTGTGGAGACTAAAGGAACGAGAAGGAGTGTGCCTGACCCACAAAAGGAATCAATCTTACACTCATGCTGAGTTGAATGCACCAAGAGTATGCAATATAGGGCCACGCTACAAGGCAATGCATTTAGTACATAGCTTTTTCAATAGGTATAGTGTTGCACATTTCCTTCCAAGGAATAGGAATTAGCTTGTACCATATTAGTCTAGGAAATTTCACTAACACATACTAACAATTGCTTTGTCTATAATTAACCTTCATGTTTTGTTTCAAAAATAAAAATAAGAAAATGAAAAAAATACATTGTCACGTATCATGCTCTGCTCAAACTTGTGAGAAGGGAGCATGTTCGCAATGAACAATGATTAACTGCACACATAAAAAGGAAAGGCATTACTTTAGACTTGAGATTAGTTGTCAATTCCATTCCAAGTGTAGTATAGGTATACGTATATGTTTGGGTATAGGTATATGTATATGTATACGTATATTTATAGGTATATGTATAGGTATACGTATATTGTTGAGCCCATAAAAGTCATATTGGTCAAAGTCAACTACAGTCAAAGTCACAAGGTCAAAGTAAAATTGGTCAAAGTCAACATGGTCAAGGCCAAAGTCAACAGGGGCAAAGTCAAAGTGTATGAAATGCAGGTGTCAAAGTGCACAGGTAGTGCACAAGTAATTGTCCACAAAGGGTGAATTGGAGAAAGTGGTTGCAGATTGGAGAGGTATTTCTCTAATTTCCCTAAGGTTCAAAAGTGTTGTTTAAAGTGTTTTGGAAGGTTCATGTGAACTCTCTCTTATGTGCAAAAGTGAAGACTTAAAAGGAAAATGTGAAGGTGTGTGAAGCGGCAGCGTACGCCAAAGTGAAAGTATGGCCCCCCAATTAAAAATTTTGTTTTAGTCTAAAGTCACTACAGGACAAACAGGGATTTGTTGGCTGCCACTTGTAAAGACAATCTTGGGACATCAAAGTGAGCACCAAGATACTCTTACAGTTAGGAGCGTACGTGAATCGACACTCAAATCAAGGCATGGACTATTCTTGGACTATTCTAAGTGTAAGCAAGGGGAGCATAGTCTAAGCAAGGCAAGAGAGAGAAGTGCAAGAGACACACAGTGTGCGACGCAGAGAAGTGAAGTGCAAGGTGTGCATGAAGAGTGATCAAGGAAGTGTGCAGAGAAGTGCTAAGCTAGTCCCCCAAGGATCCCAAGGTCTTACTGAAGTGTGCGCGTGCCGACAGAAGGTACCCATCCCTCCCCCTTAGTGGAAGCTTGGTGCAAGGTGTGCACAAGTACAGGCTTGGAAAAGGTGGAGGTTTGGTGCAGAGGAGGCCGGCAGCAATAAGTCCCTTGGGTATTTGGTATTTTGTAATTGAGTACTCTGTGGGATTTTGCACAGAAGCATTGGATTGTATTGTGCTTCAACATTGTATTTGTCTTATTATAATCAATCGACAGAGGTGTGTATTCTTCTTCTTGTCTTCCCATTTCTCCTACAAACACTCAAATCCCTTTTTGTCCAAGAATCCCCCAACAAAATTTGGCACGCCGGGTGGGACTTCCAAAGAGATTTGAGCTTAGGAGAAACCAACTGCAAAGTATAGAAGAGATCAAGTGTCGACAGTACTACACTGCTACTTCATTAACCAAAAGGTGAACATTTTTATCAAGTGTCTCATATTAAGTGGACTATGAACAGCTCATGACCGCAACCCGGTCCCAAACATTGAGGGTCACTTGCAAGCAAACAAGAAGGAAGGTTGTTAGAAGATCATCCAATCCACTTTCATCAACTTCATCAGTAAGGAGCATGGCTAGTCAGGTAGACTTGGAAACCTTGCTATCAAGATTAAATATAAAATTTCCTTCTTTCAAAGACCTAGCTCAGGAAGATCCGGACGAGCATATTAGAAGGTTTTTGGCACTATGCAAAACTAGAGGCAGGATGCCTTTTTGATACTCTTCCCTGCCACATTAGAAGGATTGGCAGATAAATGGTTCAGCCAATTTGCTGAGAATCATTTTACAACTTGGGACTTAATGAAAGATGCATTCAAAAATCAATTCCAGCATGGAAATACTGCAGAGATCATCATAGAGGAATTAGAGAATTTGAGATTGGGTCCAGGTGAAAAGTTCCTAGATTTTTTGATTAGGGCCAAAGCACTAATGGCTAAATTACCAGATCCAGCACATGATTTTTTTGTTAAGAAATGGTTAGCCAAGCCACTTCCAGTGACCATTCAATGTAAAATCAAGGAATTAGTGTTACCTACAGCCTCCATAGAGGAATTCATCAAGACAGCTACACGACTGGAGCAGATAAGGCAACAGTATGGAGCAACTTCTTCTCAAGTACCATATTCTATAGAAATGGAGGATCTAGTAATCCACTTAAGGAAGGAGTTGGAGGGCTTAAGAAGGAATAAGCCCATCAAGGAGGAGGAGAATGTTGTTACGAAGTTGAGAAGGGAGATTGAGGCATTAAAGCTCCAAAAAGAGGAGGAATCCCAAGCAGAGGAATTGGCTCAGCTGCGACAGGAGTTACAGGAACTCAAAGGGGGTGGCATCAAGAGTGGACTTTGGTGTACTATGTGCAGCAAGCAAGGTCATATAGTAAGTGAATGTCCTCTGTTAAGTGTAACTTGTCAACTATGCAGGAAAGTTTGACATGAGGCCCAGGATTGTCAATCAAGAGGAATGCCTGCAACAACATATTGGACACAAGGAGGACCCATACCACCAGCAAATGTGATGGCGACTGCACCCAACCAAGGTAACAATTATAACCCTAGATAGAGGGATAACTTTGGAAATGGGCCAAGGAGGCCAATTATTTGTTTCAGATGTGGTGAATGTGGGCACTATCAAAGTAGGTGCAATCTACCAGAAAATGCCCCTCCTTGCAGGAACTGCGCAGAAGCCAGAGACCACTATACTAATTGTTGTCCTAAGAACCAAGCATCTTCATCTGGGCCCCACATTCAAATGATTTCTGTGTGCAAGGAAGAAATGGTAGATCAAACTAATGTGCCATCACCGTCCACCAGGGTGGTGCAGTTAGAAGAAATTGAATCTTTTACAGTGCATACCAGAAGCAAAGGAAAGGCTCAAGTGGAAACAGGTGAAGAATCAATGATCAATGGATTGAAGAAAGACAAAGTTGCATCTAAAGATAAAGCTACCACATGTGCAGATACAAGGCAAAAAGAAAACTTCATAGGTACCAGTGGTGCCATTGGACATGCATTCAATAGGGCTCATGAGGAGTTTGATAAGTCAAATGGAGCCCATGCTCTTAAGGAATCAGAAGCTTCCAGACTACTCAAGTCCATGAAAAAGGAGGTTAGTATTTTTTATTTAATAAAGATGGATGGGAAGTTCAGGTCAGAACTCTTGCAGATAATTGATGAAATGTCCACAACAAGTTTAGTGGCAAAGGCTGTTGTTATGCATAAAGATAAAGGTGTAGGAGAAGCCCCCCTCACATATTACAAGAGCCCTAGGGTAACACTCTCTATTAAAGGTCATGAGTTTCAAGGAGTTATTGTGGATGGTGGTTCTGGCATTAACTTGATGCTTGAATATACCATGAAAAAGATTGGACTATACCCTTCAAGACCTGCCAACTTCACTGTAACAATGGCAGACCAAAGCATAGCAAGGCCTATGGGAGTGGTCCCTGGAGTCCTAGTCAAAATACAAGGTACCATCTTTAACTTGGACTTTGTTGTTTTAAGGCTGCCACAGGTAGAAGGAAGTTTCTCCCTATTAATTGGGAGACCTTGGTTAAGGCATGCCAATGTGCTGCATGACTAGGACAAGGATACAATGTGTGTAAAGCAAGAGGGAAAAGAGTTGCGGTAGATAATTTTAGAAGAAGAACCAGACATGCAGAGAAATACTAGCATGATGCAGACAATTGGTATTTGTATGGAAGAAGAATTGTTGGATAACCCAGAAGCAGATCTATTTGAAGAAGCAAATTTATATGAAGATGAAAACATGTTGGCTTGGCTCCATGCAGATGACCCATCTTACTGCTATGTAATTTTTCCAAACTCAAGTAGAGAGGAAGCATATGAAGAGAAAGAGGACATCATTCAAGTTACCGACTCGAGTGAGACTGTCTCAGTTAAAGTCCATAGAAGAGAGGAGGAAAGAAGAGCCCTTAAGTGTAGCAGTGATGAAGAGCCTTCAAATCAAATGTCAATGGCCACTTTCGTATGGATTCTGGTATGGAAATTATCTATTATGTCCATTTTTATGATAGTAAGTGCAGGGCTTTACAAGAATGGGGAAGGAGTACCTGTAAGTCTTTGGAAACAGAGAGTTCCATTTGATAAAGAAGTTGGAATAGTGAAAAAGAATTTTTGCAGATTAAGCTATAAAGTTGCTGATGTATATGTATATGTATATGTATATGTATATGTATATGTATATGTATATGTATATGTATATGTATATGTATATGTATATGTATATGTATATGTATATGTATATGTATATGTATATGTATATGTATATGTATATGTATATGTATATGTATATGTATATGTATATGTATATGTATATGTATATGTATATGTATATGTATATGTATATGTATATGTATATGTATATGTATATGTATATGTATATGTATATGTATATGTATATGTATATGTATATGTATATGTATATGTATATGTATATGTATATGTATATGTATATGTATATGTGTATGTATGTATATATGGATATGTATATGTATTATACGTATACGTATACGTATACGTATATGTATATGTATATATGTATGTGTATATGTATATGTATATGTATATGTATATGTATATGTATATGTATATGTATATGTATATGTATATGTATATGTATATGTATATGTATATGTATATGTATATGTATATGTATATGTATATGTATATGTATATGTATATGTATATGTATTTGTATATGTATATGTATATGCATATGTATATGTATTTGTATATGTATATGTATGTGTATATGTATATGTATATGTATATGTATATGTATATGTATATGTATGTATATGTGTATGTGCGACGCTCTGGAATGTAAGAGAGAGTGCGCGAGAGAGAGAGAGAGAGGGCCGCACAAACTAACAGCAAGCAGGTATGCACACACACACTTACACACACATACATATGTACACACACATATACACACATAGACACACACACACATACACATAGACACACACACACATACACACAAATACACACACATATACACACATACACAAATAAGGTTGCATACACACATGCACACATAATGCATACACATGCACACACATATACACATACATATACACACACATACACAGACACATACACACACATACACACACACACATACACACACATACACACATACACACACATATATGCATACACACACACATAGAGAGAGACATGCACACACATACACATACATGCATACATAATGCATATGCATATGCATACATCCATACATACTTACATGCATACACACACATATGCATACATAATACATATGCATATGTGTACATACATACATACTTACATGCATACACACACATATGCATGCATAATTCACATGCATACATACACATACATAATGCATATGCATACATACACATACATAATGCATATACACACATGCATACATAATGCATACACACACATAGACACATACACACATAGACACATACACACACATAGACACATACACACACATAAAAACATACACACTCATAGACACACACACATACACATAGACATGCACACACATACACACACATACACACATAGACACATACACACATAATGATGCATTCACACACATACACATGCATACACACATAGACACACATATACACACACACATAGACACACATATGCACACACATATACATACACACCCATAGACACACATAATGATGCATTCACACACATACACATGCATACACACATAGACACACATATACACTTACACATCCAAACATACACACTCATAGACACACATTCATACACACACATCCAAACATACACACTCATAGACACATACACATACACACAGATGTGCACACACATACACACACATATACACACACACATACACATAATGATGCATTCACACACATACACATGCATACACACATAGACACACATATACACACACACATACACATACACACACATATATGTATACACACACACATAGAGAGACATACACACACATACACATACATGCATACATATGCATACATAATGCATATGCACATACACACACATAGACACATACACACACATAAACACATACACACTCATAGACGCGTAGCGACACATACACATAGACACACACATACACACACATATACAAAAACACATACACACATACACACATAGACACATACACACATAATGATGCATACACACACATACACATGCATACACATGCATATGCATACATACATGCATACACATACACACATAAACACATACACACACATAGACACATACACACATACACACTCATAGATACACACACATACACATAGACACACACACATACACACACATATACACACACACACATACACATGCATACACACACATACACATGCATACACACATACAGACACATATACACACATACACACACATATATGCATACACACACACATAGAGAGACATACACACATAAACACATACATGCATACATATGCATACATAATGCATATGCATATGCATACAATGTACATACATACTTACATGCATACATAATGCACATGCATAGATACATACACACACAGACACATACACACATAGACACATACACACACATAAACACATACATACTCATAGATACACACACATACACATAGACACACACACATACACACACATATACACACACATACACACATAATGATGCATACACACACATACACATGCATACACACATACAGACACATGTACACACACATTCACACACATATATGCATACACACACATAGACAGACATACACACACATACACACACATACACATACATGCATACATATTGCATATGCATATGCATACATACATACTTACATGCATACATAATGCACATGCTTACATACACATACATAATGCATACACACACATACACACATATGCATACATAATGCATATGCATATCCATACATAGTGCATATGCATATGCATGCATACATACTTATATGCATACATAATGCACATGCTTACATACACGTACATAATGCATACACACACACATACACACATAATGATGCATACACACACATACATATGCATACACACACACATGCATACATACATGCATACACATACACACACATAGATACATACATACACATAAACACATACACACTCATAGACACACACATACACATAGACACACACACATATACACACACATACACACATAGACACATACGCACGTAATGATGCATACACACATACACATGCATACATAGACACACATAATGATGTATACACACACATACATATGCATACACACACATATGCATACATACATGCATACACATACACACATAGACACATACACACACATAGATACATACATACACATAAACACATACACACTCATAGACACACACACATACACATAGACACACACACACATATACACACACGTACACACATAGACACATACACAAGTAATGATGCATACATAGACACACATAATGATGCATACACACACATACATATGCATACACACACACATATGCATACATACATGCATACACATAGACGCATACATACACATAGATACATACATACACATAAACACATACACACTCATAGACACACACACATACACATAGATACACACACACATATACACACACATACACACATAGACACATACACACATAATGATGCATACACACATACACATGCATACATAGACACACATAATGATGCATACACACACATACATATGCATACACACACATATGCATACATACATGCATACACATACACACATACACACACATAGATACATACATATACATAAACACATAGACACTCATAGACACACACACATACACATAGACAACACACGCATATACATACACACATACACACATAGACACATACACACATAATGATGCATACACACACATACACATGCATACACACACATATGCATACATACATGCATACACATACACACATAGACACATACACACATACACACACATAGATACATACATACACATAAACACATACACACTCATAGACACACACACATACACATAGACACACACACACACGCACACATATACACACACAAACACACATAGAAACTTACACGCATAATGATGCATACACACACATACACATGCATACACACATACAAACACATATACACACACACATACACACATATATGCATACATACACACATATATGCATACACACACATAGAGAGACATACTCACACATACACATACATGCATATATATACATACATAATGCATATGCATATGCATACATACCTACATACATACATGCATACACACACATATACACATACATACACACACACATATACACACACACATACACACATAGACACATATACACATAATGATGCATACACACACATACACATGCATACACACATAGACACGCACATACGTACACACACACATGCATACATACACATACTTAATGCATACACACTTACATATGTACACGTATATATATTGATTTCTAACCATTTTGTTTTATATGTTAGGTATTATGGATCCCAGTAGAGAGAGAAATGCGAAACTCACTCTCATAAAAAGTCTTATGAGAGCAAGAGTTCCGTCTGATACTCTAGGGGCCATAATGCGTGATTACTCAAAGATGTCTGATGAGGAGCGGGATTATACGATCCAGATGCTTACCGAGCGATCAGACGAGGGCTCTTCTGTGGCTCCACATGTAGGAAGAGAGCTAGTTGCTCATAGGTATGTTTTGTTTTCATAAACTTTTTTAATGATATTATAACACATATTTTTATTTATTTCTATCTATCTATTTTCAGGACACCTATACCACCTCCAGCACGTGATAGCAGAGCAGAGTTGCCTATGAGGACATGCATAGGCACCATAGGACTAGAGTGCGACATAGAGCCAGAGGGGAACATTGTGTACATAGGGAATGGATTGGAGTTCAAGAGAAGAATGCGGGCACTATGCGACTCTTACCTGCGCTTTATCCACTTACCATGGAAGTAAGTAAAAGTTTTACATATAAATTGAAATATATATCTTATGTTTTATTTACATTATGTTTGTTATTTTTGTAGTGAGCATGATGAGAGGGATAAAAAATATGTGCTTAGTTCACTTGAGACAGAGTTTGGGACAGGATGGTCGCTTAAGTGGTGTTTAAAAGAGATGCGGACACTTATGGCTCATCGTCGTGACAATGCACGGTATGCACTGCTTTTATGTATATATATGTGGATATGAGTATGTGTGTTTATGCATGTATGTATGTATATGAGAGAGAGAAAGAGAGACTAGAGGTATAAATACACGCATACACACACATGCATATATACACACAAAACACATGCATATGCACATATAGATACACATACATACACAACACATGCATACGCATAAATAAATAAATAAATAAATAAATCCTATTTCAAACATCCTAAATTGAAAACACTAATTTTAATATTAGGGTTTTGAAATCCCTAATTTAAAAACTCTAATTCAACCTTTTAGCCATATGTTTGAAGTATATGTACACCTCCGACGTCCTACTAGAGAGATGTCTCTCCTCCCAACCTTATGCCTCTATATATAGCTACTCGAATCAACGAGGATCATAATATATGTAAAGATATATACACATCATGTAGATAGGATACATAAATATAAAATGGAGTAGATATATTATGCATCACACATACATGCCTAAATGCACACATAAATATATATATATACATACTAACATATTTACATGTACACATTTACACATAGACATATATACATATATACATGTACACATCACATACACATGCTTACATGCACACATAAACATATATATACATGCATACATATTTACATGTACATATTTACACATAGACACATATACATATATACATGTACACAATTATAAACACTTGCATATATTACATGAATACATGAATATTTTACATAAATGCATATGCATATATACACATATGCATATTTAACACATGTATACATATATCACACACATGCAAACACATAAATATACATGAAATACATATATATGCATACTAACATATGTATACGTATAATACACATGAATACACACACATATGCATACATACATGATAAAAAATTGCTCCTCGAAGATAAAACTATATATAAAATAATTAGGCATACCCCCGAGCTTCATGTTCTAACTTAGAAGAACATGATTTCATCTCTAATAGGATTCATCGTTATTCAAGTTAATAAAAAAAACATATTATCTGATATCCATTCAGAAGCTTCAAGTTATTGATCAATAACTAGAGTAGAATTTACTATCTAATCTGCTCATATGTTTTCATTATTGCCATCATTTTGGTAAGACATCAATATAGTCTCATCTTCATTATCCTTATTGATTTCATTTATTTCTTCTATTGTTAAATCTATGTTCTCATGAATCACATCATCTATTGATGGATTAATATCTATTTCTGGTAATTCCTCTTC
This sequence comes from Ceratopteris richardii, assembly GCA_020310875.1. NCBI lineage: Eukaryota > Viridiplantae > Streptophyta > Polypodiopsida > Polypodiales > Pteridaceae > Ceratopteris > Ceratopteris richardii. Next base: position 48,810,369 of record CM035416.1, on the reverse strand, counting down.
CTCATCAGTAGAATCAGCATGTAGAAAATTATCCTCTTCATCAAAAAGATTAGTATCATTATCACGTATAATGATTCTAATTTCTATTTCAGATGTTGATGTATCAATATCTGATGCTGAATCATCAAGAGGACTTTCTTCGATCTCTCTAACAATAAACTGTTCAAACAATGACCTACCTCTAGGTTGCACATGAATGACTTGCCACCAATGATGAGCATCTGGGTTTTTATAAAAAAATGCTTGTTCAATATGCCTAGGAAGAATATATGGTTCTTTAGTAGATCGCATTACCTTGGAAGAATCAATTGCCCAAAACGCAGATAATTCCTTTCTCAATGTAGAATTACTACCTTTATACTCCGCTCGAAACCAGTCAACCTTCAAAATGACCTATCAAAATATATAACAACAAAAACCCATTATTAGGTGCTTAAAAAAATAACTAACTCTAAAAAAAATATAAAAACTTTTTTCTACCTGTTTGAATGTACGAAATGAAATTTCGTAGATACCAACAATAGTTCCTACGTAACCAAGTTCGCTATCTATAAGGTTCGTGTCTTTTGAGCTAGCACGTGATAGTTGCTTGAAAGAAGCAACAATACTAGAATCCTCTATTTTACGTAAAGAATCAATGGCTTTGATTCTAATATGCTATCCAAAAGCCCACATATTAGTAAACATTCGAGCCTGCAAAATAAATTCAATTAGTAAATAGAAACTAACATACATATATGAAAAAATAAAAATATTATTTTAATAAAATTACCTTTCGTTCACAACCTATCATTAACTCTCTTTGCTCATCTGTGATTTCTTCATTATTTGCGTTGGCGCGTTGCAAACGACTATATAGCCAATCCGTGAAAGAAGATATATCCGTAATCTCATTATTATCCAGATTACGTCTAGATCTTTGGTTTTTTCGCCTTTTACTTCGGAGACTTTGAAGTTCCTCGTACTCGCTAAGGAATGCTTGCATGCATTCGCTATTATATGCTACAAAAGTAGAAACATCATTTTTTTCTTGAAATGTAAATAAGAATGGAACCCCCTTACCTGATAATACCTCATCTGTTATTTTTGAAGAAGACTCGTTGGTCCATGCACGTGGAGCTTCTTCATGAACTCTTTCAAGGTACTCACTAACGTAATACATGCACTCTTCAAGCATCCAACCCTGTGCCATGGATCTTTCTGATTTGCTCTTTGTCGCACATAACCTTTTAGTATTCCCATAAATCGCTCAACCCAAAACATCCATCGAGTGTTGACAACACCTGCAATCTCTATCTCATCTACAAGATGGACTAATAAATGAACCTGAATATCAAAAAATGAAGTAGGAAGTTCTTTTTCCATCAAACATTGTAGCTCTTTGCAATTATACATATCATATTGTGGGATCGAATTTTTATCGATCTCTTTGGATGTAATCCACCTATACACATCATAAAAACAATTATAAAGAAGTTAATTAAAAAATAAAAGATATCCAATATTCATACATATTAAATATAAAAGTATCATAATTACCTTATAAGTGATCCAAGATAATAGATCACATCTCGTACTCCTTTCGTTGTACATCCATCAATAACCAAAGGTAAAATATGTTTCAAAAAGTTATGCCAGTCATGGGTCTTTAACCCAGATAAGCTCTTATCATCCATAGTAAACATGTTTTGAAACGATGCTCCATATCCTGTAGGAGTCTTAATCAATTGAATTCTATTGTTGATAGTCTATATCTCTTTTGTTGTAAGTACCCAAGGAGCAGATGCATAAGTCATTTCTTGTCGATTTCTATCAAAAATTGGCCATAACTTTGGTTTGGATTTTGATCTTTCAAATCATTCCTTGATGCTGTGGTATCTTTTAGTCCAAAAAGATGTTGCCATAGTGAATAACCAATATTTTTAAATATATGCATAGGATCAAGAAGATGACATACTTTTAACTCTTTCCAATACTCCAAAGAATACCATATTGATATGTTCTCTACGAGTGCCAATTTTCCTTTACCTCTGTTCACATACTCATTATCTAAATCATCACTGAAGATTTCTGCTTCTGGATCTATCAGAGGTCCATCTGTCCATTTTTTATACCAATCCATAGGCGTCATAGGTTTTGGATACTGGCCTGTTTCAAGCTTTCCATTAAAATGTATCGCTTCTCTTTTAGATCTTAATGGATGATCATCAGGCAAGAATCATCGATGTCGAAGATAAATATTTTTGTTGAGATTCTTACTATAGATTGATCTCAACCAATCACCACAATATGGACAAGCTTTATAACCCTTAGTAGATATTCGTGCATCATGGAAAATGATAAAAATACAATTAGATTAAATCATATTTATTTACATGCATATTGAATAAAAAAATTACATCAATACTTGAACAAACGCCATATCCAGGAAAATAGTGAATAGTCCAAGCCACAATACCACGAACCGTAATATGTCTTTCATTGATGCTTTTCGATACATCAATGACATTAATACCTCTCCATAACTCTTGAAGCGTCAATGAGAGGAGCAAGATATACATTCATATCTTTAACTTGTCTTTTGTCTGGGATTAAAAGTGAAAGTATTAAATGTTCCTTTTTAATGCTAAGATATGGCGGAAGATTGTAGTTTATGACTACCACTGGCCATGTTGACCATTTACTAGATTTCATGGAGAATGGATTAACCCCATCTAATGCAACTCCTAACTTTAGATTCTGTGGATTTTGTGCAAATTCAGGCCATGTAGAATCAATATGCTGAAAAGCAACACTATCATGAGGAATTCTGATTATTCCATCAATACTTTTGTGATCATGTCCCCAAGTCAAAAGCTTTGATAATTCAGGGCTTTGAAACATATGTCTAATCCGTGGAGCCAATGGAAAATGTCTCAATACCTTTTTTGGGATTTTACCTTCTTCATCCTTATATCGAGGAGATTGACATTTGGGACATGTCAAAGAGTCTGCATATTCACCTCTATATAAAATACAATCGTTAGGACATGCATGTATACATTGATAATCTATACCAAGATTGTTGATTATCTTCTTCATTTCATCATGTGAGGTAGGAAGAATATTCTAACTTGGTAAAAACTTTTCAGATAATAACCTGTAAGTTTATCAAAAAAAGATATATTAAAAAAGGTAAATAAATAAATATACATATATACATGTAGGTTTTTATTCTTACTTTAGATAAGGTAAGAACAAGAACTTGAATTGAATGGACACTTTTTGTCCACGCATCTTTTAAAACTATTAATGCATCTTTCAAAATATTTACACAAAATTCGATTGTTTTGGATGGCAGGATACGATTGTTTGTTTTGGACACATGAAGTATGTACCTTCATTGAATGATTTGTCGATTCACACTTTCAAACTGAACATATGTGTGAATCGACAAATCATTCATATCCTCCAAAACAAACAATCGTATCCTGCCATCCAAACAATCGTATCCTGCCATCCAAACAATTGTATCCATTCAATTCAAGTTCTTCTATCTTATCTAAAGTAAGAATAAAAACTTACATGTATATATATATATATATATATATATATATATATATATATATATATATATATATATATATATATATATATATATATATATATATATATGTATATATATTTATTTATTTATTTATTTATGTATATATATATAAATAGATAGAAAATTGAAAATTATACCTTAATAGTGTCGAAACAGATACATTACTCCATCCAAAACGATTTTGAAGGTTGAGAATAAGTAAGCTCGCACTTAGTCGTGTCAAACGACTTCCTTCATATACATGCTTTAGACATTCCTCTCAAAGATATTTCTCATTTTTAGAAATATCAATGCTCTCACTATCATTTTGATACCAATCCTCAATAAAATCTGCCATGCCATCATCTTCATCATTGTCACACAAATCTTGTACTTTATCGTCTTTTGAATATAGATCTTTCAACTTTGCATATTGCACAGGATTAGTTTTGTGTAGCCTCCTCATGGAAGCTTCTGATAATCGTGGTCTTACTGGTAATTGTGAATGTTGTGGATGAATATCATCAACATCATACGTTGGAATCTACACATATAAATAAAACTCATTAGTATTCCATAAATGAATAAAAAGTAAAGTTCAAATATAAAATTAAGTATATAACTTATTAAATATGGATACAAAATTTTTATTCTCTCTAGCTAAAAGGTGCTCTTGGAGGTCTACACCATCCATAATTCACTAATAGTTCATCAGCAGCATGTAATGTAGTAATAGCATTGACAACTATGTATCTTGATACATCTCTACTCATGTATGGTGATTCATGACTATTTTCACGCTCCTCAAATGTGCAATTAGTCCTTGAACTATTATGTAACCCTCGACTACTATTTATTAAACCTGCTATATTTCCATGTGTGTAAGGTCTTCCATCAATATATAATCTTTCATTTTCTGCATGTAAAATCCTTCTACTAGTAAGGGATGCTGCGTTCAAGCATATTCCATAAGTACTCATGCTTTGAACATAACGTGAAAGTCGATGCCAATCTCCCCATCCATATATAGGACCACAAAATGACATAAGAGTGACTTCAGAGTTCGGAGGCACATACAAATCCTCTACAATAAAGAGACCACGACCAGCATTAGTAATAGTGGATGGAGCAATCATATAGCGATTACCCCAAAAGTTGAAGACCTCTCCATCTAAAGGAAGTGCTCCTCTATTCCATCCTCCATATCTTCTTCTATCATATTGTACTAAAGAACGATCACGTTTCATTCTCTAAACCAGGAGGTAGAAGATTTCTAGAAACCTCTGCTTGTAATTGATGAATAGCAAGTCCATGACGTGTACGAGGTATATTAACATTATGAGAAAAATCATCATCATCATCATCATCATCATCATCGAGCAAGTATTCCTGTATATCAACAATAATTTGATTTTATATATGGTTTTTAAATAAAATAATGACATTAATATATATAGAAAATACATACCCAAGCATTATCACGTTGACTAGGTGATGGTGCATGCTCAAAAGTACCATACTCTGCCTCATGTTCAATACATTCTAATCGTGGTCTTCGATACGTGCCATAACAAGAGTTACACCAACATATAATATGCTCTTCATAGTAAAATTCAACATAATTCCTATCGGAGGACACATGTGAAGTCGTTGCATGGGTAGGAGGTGGTGGAGTACCCTCTGATTGATCAGAATCTGCACATAATAAGAAACATAAAAAATATATATAAGTTATGTATCCATCAAATATATTTAAAATTAAATATTTCATATACTTACAGTATAAAAGTCGTTGCACGAAGAGAAGACGGTGGTGGAGTTCCATCTGATTGATCAAAATCTACAAATAATGATATTTGATATTAATAATTTGATTATCTACATAAACAAAAAATTCACATATACATATTTACACATACACACATATTCACATATACACATTTACACATACACACATATTCACATATACACAACTACATATTATTGTGGGATAAATGCATGTATTTTGTATGAATGCGTATATGCATGCATGTGTGTGTACTTATATATGTGGATATGTATATGTATGTTTATGTTATATGTATGTATATGTATACATATATGCATGCGTATATGTTTGCATGTATATGTGTATGTGGGTATGTGTATGTGTATGTGTGTGTATATATGTGTATGTATTCTGACTTTTTTTTTTGTTTGAGATTAAATTAACAGGAGATATTGTATGGTTGAAAAAAATAAGAGGCGAGCTAATATACCACCTGATTCGTGGCAGTTTTTTCGTAGACAGCTACGTCTTCAGGAGTCATTTCCTCAACAGAAGGTACACAAATTAATAGTTTATATTTATAATTTTTATATATTTTAGTAATTTTTTACATTTAATTTATGTATTTTTTTCTTGAATAAACAGGCTGCTGCAAATAAGAGAGTGGAGTCGGGCCACACATTGCACCTAGGCCAAATGGGCCATAATGGTTTTGTAGCTACGTTTGTAAGTATATGTGTTATTGTGAGTATATTTTTTATTTTAGTTAAAAGGCAAGCAACTAATGATTTTTATTTGTTTCATTGCAGCGGAAGGATTATGGCAGATATCCTACGAAACAGGAGATCGAGTATGCTACACATTTTGGATATCGGCGTTTGAGCGAGTATATGCAAGATCATCCTGATGCCTTTGTGAGTATTTTTAAATTTTATATAATTATTTTGTTTTTATGAATGTTTTAATTATTTTATTTATTTATGTTTGTTATATGTAATCCAGGAGTATTATGGAGAGACAAATATTGATGAGGTGGAGAGACAGACACAGGAGGAACGATCTCGATCGTCACAGGGTGATCATGACGATGAGGATGAGGAAGATCAGAATGATCATGATATTGCTGATGATGATGTATCATGATGATGATGATTAGGATTTTAGTTGATTATGACATTGGATTATATGTATTTACATTGATATATATATATATATATATATATATATATACATATATGTGTATATATATATATATATATATTTTTTTTTTTTTTTCAGTTATGTTTTGAATTGTGTATGGTATTAAGTAATGAAGAGTTTTGTTCTATTGATTGTTATTATTGTTTATATTAGGCATGTGTTTTAATACTTTAATTATGTATGTGTGTGTATATGTATGTATGTGCATGTGTATGTGTGTGTATATGTATGTATGTGCATGTGCATGTATAAGTGTATATGTGTGTATGAGTATGTGCATATGCATGTGTATGTACGTATGTGTATATGTATATGCATGTATATGTATAACTCTATGTG
>CM035416.1:48790997-48795997 GCA_020310875.1 Ceratopteris richardii | reverse complement strand
TATATGTATATGTATATGTATATGTATATGTATATGTATATGTATATGTATATGTATATGTATATGTATATGTATATGTATATGTATATGTATATGTATATGTATATGTATATGTATATGTATATGTATATGTATATGTATATGTATATGTATATGTATATGTATATGTATATGTATATGTATATGTATATGTATATGTATATGTATATGTATATGTATATGTATATGTATATGTATATGTGTATGTATATGTGTATGTATATGTGTATGTATATGTATATGTATATGTATATGAATATGTATATGTGTATGTATATGTGTATGTATATGTATATGTATATGTATTGTGAAGAGAGATGGTGGATGCAATCCAAAGATGAGTAGGTGCCGCTATAACCAGCTTCACACCAGCCAACTGAGACTTCAGAGTTGATTAGTAGACCCTTTGAGCTTCCTAAATCCACCAAAATATCAGCCAAGTACTTTGGAACATGTATCCCAAAAGTTTAAGTCAAGACCGACAAGTTGCGAAATGACTAGCTCCCAAAACTTGCTATTTTTGGACATACACCTGCTGGAAAAAATGAACAGTGCTCTCAACCTGGAAGGAATTAGAAAAATTCCTTTTGGGCATAGCAAATAGACTTAGCAAGCTTCCTATTCCAAGTTAAAACACTTCAAATGATGGACTGAGCACTGAGAACAAGTTTCATCAAGTTCTGGAACATTCCCACAATTCTCGGGGCTCTTCTGAAGTTACTGCTCTTTGTGAGTATAGCAGAGAACAAAACAGAGAGGTAGATGATAATAAATGTATAGATTCACATATGATTACAACCACATTGGCAATGAATCTTTGCACAATGGGAGTAGAATGATAGAGCTATGGAGTAAGCTCTTCAATCTCTACAAAATGACATGAAGTGGTCACGTACAAGGCTTGCTTATCGCCTCTTCCTTCTTGCTCCTTTTATAGCTTTTCTTGGAGGGAGTTTTGAATTCGAATTCGAATGGCTCCACCTAAAAGTGATCCCCAAAGTTAGGAGAGATTCCCTCAGCTCAAAAATTCGTGATTTTGGTAGTTGGAGCCACGAATTTGCTTTTACATCATGGATGAGGTAAGCCATCCTTTTACTTTTTTCTTTTTCCATTTACAAGAGATAAAATGTACTCTTTTACAAGAGGTGTTCACATGACTACTCATGTGACTTACAAATGAGGATAATATCAAGCATATCAAGCATGTAGGCTTGGGCAAAATGCACCAACAGCTCCCCCTCAAGCCTAACATGCTTGGCCTCCAAATAAGTCTTCAATTGTCCTTGATTTCCTGCAAACCAATCATCAACTTGAATCTACTTAATTTTGTACCATCAAGAGCTTTCGTCAACATGTCTGCACATTGCATATCTGTAGAGACATAGGATAGTTGAATATCCTTGCTCAATAGCTTCTCCCTTACATAATGGTAGTGGACTTCAATATGCTTGGTTCTAGCATGGTATACCGGATTAGCTGCTAGATGTAGTGAGCTTGTGTTGTCACCAAAAATGTGAGGTGTTGAAGAATGAAGTCCAAGATCTGTGTACAAAGATTTTAACCACATGATTTCTTGAGTTGCATTAGCCAAACCTCTATATTCAGCTTCAGTAGAAGATAATGCCACGGTTGGTTGCTTCTTCGATGACCAAGAAATGATTTTTGAACCTGCAAATGATATATACCCTGATGTGCTTCTTCTATCATCTTTAGATCCGGCCCAATCTGCATCTGAGTAGACCTTTAGCTCAATATCTGAAGTATATGAATAAAACAAACCTTCATTCATGGTCCCCTTTAGGTACTTGAGGACTCGCTTGGCCGCTTCCATATGTGGTCTTCTCGGCTTATGCATAAACTGACTCAATATGCTAACACTATAGCATATATCCACCCTTGTGAGTGTTGCATAGTTCAAACTTCCAACCAAGCTTTGATAGCTTGTGATGTCTTCAATTGGCTCTCCTTCATAAGCACTAAGCTTATTATTTTGCTCCATAGGTGTACCTGCACACTTGGTATTTTCCATCTTGAACTTGACGAGCATGTCATGGACATACTTCCTTTGTGTGATGTATATACCTGAATCTGTGTAGATCAACTCCAATCCAAGAAAATAAGTGAGTGGTCCGAGGTCACTTATTTTGAACTCCTCCTTCATTTGACTCTTTACTTGTTTGATTCCTTCAAGATCATTGCCTGTGATAATAATATCATCAACATACACACATAAATAGATCACTTCAGATCCATTCCTCTTTATGAACAAAGAGGTATCCGCCTTGCTAGCTTTGAATCCTTGGTCCTGCAAATAAGTAACCAATCTGAAATTCCAAGCTCTTGGAGCTTGCTTCAATCCATACAAAGCTTTCTTTAGTTTGCATACATAGTTAGGATGATGTGCATCCTCATATCCAGGAGGTTGTGCCATATACACTTCCTTAGAAATCCATCCATTCAAGAAAGCATTCTTTACATCAAGTTGATAAAGATTCCAATTTCTAGATGCAGCAAGACTAATGAGAACCCTAATTGTAGGCATTTTTGCAACAGGAGAGAAAGTCTCCTCATAATCAATACCATGGGTTTGAGCAAACCCTTTAGCAACTAACCTTGCTTTGTGTCTATTTATACTTCCATCTCGATTCTTCTTGATTTTGTATATCCATCGAGATCCGATTATCTTCATAGATGGCTTGTTAGGTACAAGCTCCCAAGTGTCATTCTCCTTCAAGGCTTCCATTTCTTCATCCATTGCATCTCTCCAAGCTTTCTTGCTTTGTGCTTCTTCGAATGTGGTAGGTTCTTCATTGGTTGAATCCTTTGCAATGTAGATTGAGTGCTTGGTGACCAAAGAAGTATCATAACCAAACCTCTCTGGTTTCTTCTTCTCCCTCGAAGACCTTCTAAGTGGTTGATGTGAGCTCTCGGGTCCATATGTAGCATCCTGCATCTTTGCTTTACCTTTGTTCTTCCATAGCTTTAGTCTTTCCAAGTCTTCTAGGTCAATCTCCGAATCACTTTCTTCAATCTGCTTTGGCTCCTTCGGTTGAAGTGAGGGAAAGTCTTCATCCAAGTCATACGGCAGCTTCACTTTCCTGTCATAATCAAACCATGATTTGTTTTCATCAAAAATTACATCTCTACTCACAGAAAATCCTTTATTGGTTGGATTGTACAATCTATATCCTTTTTGGTTTTGATCATAACCAATGAATACACACTTCTCTGCCTTGGGATCCAATTTCCCTCTTACTTGAGAAGGAATGTGAGCATAGGCTAAGCATCCAAAGATTTTACAATGCTCTAGACTAGGTCTTCTTCCATTCCACACTTCATATGGAGTGGTTCCATCTAGTGACGACTTAGATGGAAGTCTATTTATGAGATATGTGGCTGTCGACACAGCCTCTGCCCATAGGTAGTTCGGCAATCCCTTTTCGTTGAGCATGGACCTTGCAGCTTCGACGATAGCTCTATTCCTCCTCTCTGCTACACCATTGAGTTCAGGTGTATACCTTGTAGTGACTTCCCTTTTAATGCCTCTTTCATGCAAGAAGGCATCAAATTCAGAAGAGAAGTATTCTCCTCCACCATCTGATCTGAGTCTTTTCAAAGTCCTACCTGTTTGATTTTCAACAAGAGCAATATACTTCTTAAAGCAATTAAACACTTCATCCTTGTGCTTCATGAAAAACAGAATGGTCCACCTGCTACAATCATCTATGAAAGACACATAATATCTTGAGCCTGATATAGATGGCTCCTTACTTGGACCCCACACATCCGTGTGCACTAGATCCAAAGGATTTTGATACATATATCCTTTCTTATTGAAAGGTTGTCTATGAGCCTTGCCGAGTTGACAAGCTTCACACTTATAAATCATGTGTTGCCTTGTGATATTAGGCAAACCAAGTACACTTTGGTCCCTGCAAATCTGTTTGAGTGTCCTCTCACCAATGTGAGCAAGCCTTTTGTGCCATATCTCCAACTCTGTTAGAGTTTGAGATCCATAGCTAAACAAAGCTATGTTCTTTGTATCTTCCACTTCAAAAGTGAAAAGCCTTCCTGTCTTTTCTCCTTTGGCAATCCTTCGAAAGCCTTGCCTTGGGTCTTCAACATATGCTCCAAATCGATTGAATCTAACCTGCAATCCTTTTTCAACAATCTGTCCAACACTTATTAAATTTTTGGTAATTGTAGGGACATACAAGACTTTGCTTAAGAGGTTCATATTCCCATCTGATGTCTTCACATTACCTATCTTCTCCACTAAGTGCTTTGTGTCATCTCCTGTCTGCACTTCATGCTTGTTATGAGGATCTTCCAAATCAGAAAGTAAAGCCACATTTCCTGCTACATGGTTCGAGCATCCCGAATCAATGTAAAATATGTGATCATCATCCTTACCCTTCTTTGTTGATAGATTCATAATCAATAATGAATCTTCTTGACTTTGGTCCTCTGCATAGTTATTGTAATCTCTTCTTCCTCTATGGCCACTTTGATAGTTGTTGTTGTTGTTGTAATTGTTGTTGTAGTAGTTGTTGTTGTTGTAGCCTCCATTGTACCTACCTCTATTTGATCCATAGCCACCTCTATTGAATCCTCTTCCTCTTGAGTTCCTTGGATTCCTGAAACATTCTTCAGTAGTATGGTTAGATAAGCCACATATGTTGCAAGGTTGAGATGATTGGAATCTCCCCCTGCCTTGCTTTCCACTTCTGCCTCTTCCTCTAGCTCGTCCTCTACCTGCAAAGTTTGCTTGGAAAGAGCTTCCTTCATCTTCATTCTTTCTATTCTTTGACTTGTCCTTGACCTTAGCTTTATCAGAATATAAGGCAGAAGTTTGATTACCTCTTGAGGACTCACCACCTTTGCTAATCTTTGCTTCATGAGTGAAGAGTTGGCCCATGAGTGTGTTGAGGTCGGGTACATGCATATCCATGTATAAATCC
>CM035416.1:48753497-48785997 GCA_020310875.1 Ceratopteris richardii | reverse complement strand
CAATTCTTGAGGTATGTAAACATAACACACACAACCAAATACTTTAAGATGTGAAAGGTTAGGGTTTCTTTCCACACCAAGCTTCATAAGGTGTAACTCCATGTACTCCTAAGGTTGGACACATATTCATAATGTATATGGCTGTATTTGTTGCATCATCCCAATAAGAGTTAGGAACATTCATTTCATTTAACAAAGATCTAGCCACTTCTGTTATGTATCTATTCTTCCTTTCTACCACCCCATTTTGTTGAGGTGTATACCTGCAAGTGAATTGCCTTTTGATTCCGTGGTCATGTAGAAAATCTGAAAATTCATTTGAAAAATACTCTTTCCCTCCATCCAATCTGAGAGTCTTTATATACTTCCCTATTTCCTTCTCCACTAGGTTTTTGAACCTCTTGAAGTGGTAAAACACCTCTGACTTTGACTTCATGCAACACATCCAAACAAACCTTGAATGATCATCTATAAATGTGACAAAATACCTATTACCTCCAATGGATGGCTCCCTTGTAGGTCCCCATACATCTGTGTGTATGAGATTCAACACTTCCTTGCTCACATGTGCTCCCTTCTTGAAATGGCAATTTGCTTTGTTTTCCTAATTGATAAGCATGGCACAAATGTTGCATATTCTGAGATGTAAGATCAGGTACACCACTCACCAAACCCTTCCTTTGCATGTTCTTCATCCTTTGTAAGTTTATGTGCCCAATTCTTTTATGCCATAAGTCGATTTCTATAATATGTTTATTTACAATTGACAAGTAGACAGTGTGAGGGGTTGATGGCTTTACGTCCATGGTGAAGAGTCTTCCTTGCTTCTTTCCTTTTGCTATGAGCTTGTAGTCCTGCATGGGGTCTTCAACAAAACATCGTTTCTCATTGAACCTCACCTCATAACCTCTTTCAACCATTTGACCTACTGAAACCAAGTTCTTTGTGATGGTTGGCACATGCAACACATCCTTCAACACCTTGGAGCTTTGAGATCCATTCAATGCAACATCTCCCACATGCGTTATCTTGTGCTCAGTGCATCCCCTGTCTCTACATGTCCTTGAGTGATGGGTGAATGTAAATTAAAGAAAACATCTTTATTGCAACTCATATGGTTGCTACAACCACTATCAATGTACCATGTAAAATTTGAATTGACTCTTTCACCTGAACCATACATCATAAGCAAGTTCTCATTTTATGAATTTGATGGAGTACTAGCATAATTACTTTGGTTCCTTTTGTATCCTTGATTTCCTCCTCCTTTGGACCAACAATCTCTTGCATAATGGCCCGGTTTTCCACAATTATAGCATTCTCCATTGGATGCTTCTCTTCCATGTGATCTTCCTCCTCTTCCTCTACTCCTTCCTCTTCCTCTTGATCCATAGCTTTGGTTGGAGCCTTCTTGGTTGCTTGAGCTTGAGCCATGGTATGAAGATAAAGGAAAGGAAAAGGTTCTTGAAGAAGATTGTGATGATTATGCAGGAACAAATCAAAGAGAAGCTCAACAATCAAGCACAAAGCTTTCAGGTCCAGAGGCATCTACATCAAATGAAGAATGTTCAACATGGAGGGGGAGTCATTCCTTGTCTCCAAATTCAGCTCATAGTAGAGCCGAAGAAGCAAGTGCTACTCCAAACAGTGAGGTAGATGCAAGTGAAGAAGAATATGAAGAGGTAAGCACTCCGATGGTAAAGCTAAATAGGTTAAAGAAACAACTTTCTAAAGGCAATGAAAGAAGATCTTCAAGGACAAGGTATCCAACTCAAAGGTTGAGTTATGATAGTTTTATGGCGACACATTTTGCATACATGATGCAGGTTATCAAAGACAAAGAGCCTGAGACATATGAAGAAGCTTGCACACAAAAGGAATGGAAACAAGGTATGAAAGAGGAGATCAAAGCTCTCAAAGATAATCACACATGGGAGCTGGTGCCAAAGAAAGAAGGTATGAAGATTGTTCCAAACAAATGGGTGTTTAAAGTAAAGAGGAATGATGATGGTTCACTAGCTAGATATAAAGCTAGATTAGTTGCCAAAGGATTTAAACAAACACAAGGCATAGATTATTATGAAGTTTTCAGCCTTGTTGCAAAGATGGGAACTATCAGGACATTAATTGCAATTGGTGCTTCAAGGAGATGGCCATTATATCAACTCGACATCAAAAATGCTTTTCTTAATGGAGAACTACAAGAAGAGTTATACATGAGTCAAAACCGGTTGGATTTGAAGATGAAAACCATCCAGATTTTGTTTGCAGGTTGAAGAAGGCACTTTATGGCTTGAAGCAAGCACCAAGAGCATGGAATCAGAGATTGGTAGAGTATCTAACTAAGTGTGGATACAACCCAAGTAGTGCAGATCCTTCATTATACATGAAGAAGGAAGAAAATAGAGAGGTATATATTTGCATATATGTCGATGACCTCATCATAACAGGAAATGATGTTACAGGGACTAAAGATATCAAAAGGAAGCTTGGTAAGGAGTTTAAAACTTCATATCTTGGAGAGCTGAAATATTTTTTAGGAATTGAAGTTGTTTATGGAAAGAGTGGCATCTACTTGATGCAAAGGAAGTACTTGTTGGATGTTCTTTTCAGATTTGGAATGAGTGAATGCAAACCACTCACTCAACCCATGGACACAAATACAAAGATTTGTTCAAATGATGGAGAACCATTGGAAGATGTAACAACATACAGAAGCATTGTAGGATCATTGATCTATGCAAACATTACAAGACCTGATTTGTCTTATGTTGTTGGTGTACTTTCTCAGTTTATGCAAGCCCCGACAAGTGAACACTTAAATTCAGCCAAGCCAAGAGAGTACATAAAGCATACAGTTAACCATGCTTTGTTTTACAAGTTTGATGAAGAACTGCATGTCAAAGGATTTAGTGATGTTGTTGAAGCTGAAGGTCAAGGACAAAGCATAGGAACACATCTAAGAGGTGGACACACAAGAATAAGGAGCAAGTAGGGGGCTCCAAGAAGTACATGTCAACTTTTCAGAAGAATCCCCTACAAAAATAGTGATTTTCATCACTAAAACCATTGTAAATACCATTTTCTATTTTTGTAGCTCCATTTTGTGCAAGCCGAGGAGTCCTCGAGCTTGAGGAGCATTAGAAGTATCATCATACCAATTTCCATAATTTTTAGACTCCGTTTGAGCCTTCAAATAAGCCCTAGAACCTAATTTTTAACTAGGCCGGACACTAGGTCTGGACAGGGCCAAAACTAGTCCAAAAACTATAAAAAGAGCTAGAGAGCTCATTTTTGGGGTAGCTTCTTGTAGATTTCAGTTTTGTAATAGATTTCTTCTTGTAATCAAAATCCTTCCATTGTTCCTCTCTTTGATCTTACCGTGTGCGCGTGTGTGTGTATGTGTGTGCATGTTTGTGTGCTTTCACTCACGCACTTGTGCCTTCACTTGCTCGTGGTCTTCATACCGGTCCTCACGTCTCCGCGGATTGACAAGTAAAGGAGGTGGTGCTTACGCTTGAGCTACACCAAATTTTGGCGCCGTTGCCGGGGAGAGAGCTTCGAGGACGAGTGTTGTGATGGTAAGATCGTAGATTTGCGACGTTGGAAGGTAAAAAAAAACTGTCATTTCAGTTCATTTTCTGTTTTTTCCTCTTCATCTTCATCATCATCATCATCTCCACCTTCTTCCATCTTCTTCTTCATAGAAATTTCTTGTTTTTTAGTGCATTTTCACCATTTTCATACCATTTTTCATGCATTATTGTGTGGGAAGGAGTTAGGAGGTGCAAGGGAGAGCAAGCACTGTATTTTTTTCATGATTTTCTGCTCAGACGGAGCTCGCCATAGCCGGCGCTCAGAAATTTGAATTTCCCGCCAAAAAACGCGATTCTGTGATGAAAATCGCGATTCTGTGAAAATTCAAAATTTTTTGAAAAATCACGATTTTCAGTTTTCCCGCCTAAAAGTTGGTTGAAAAGAATCGCGATTCTGTGTTTT
This sequence comes from Ceratopteris richardii, assembly GCA_020310875.1. Classification (NCBI taxonomy): domain Eukaryota; kingdom Viridiplantae; phylum Streptophyta; class Polypodiopsida; order Polypodiales; family Pteridaceae; genus Ceratopteris; species Ceratopteris richardii. Next base: position 48,781,998 of record CM035416.1, on the reverse strand, counting down.
TTCTCAAAAAAAAAAAAACACGATTCTCTGCTCAAAATCGCGATCTTCAAAAAACACGATTCTCTGCTCAAAATCGCGATTCTCACCAATCACGATTTTCAGCAAAAATACGATTCTGTGGAAAAACACGATTCTCTGGGACAAAATCGCGATTTTCAAAAAACACGATTCTCTGCTCAAAATCGCGATTCTCACCAATCACGATTTTCAGCAAAAATACGATTCTGTGGAAAAAATCGCGATTCTGTGTTTTTTCTCAAAAAAAAAAAAACACGATTCTCTGTGACAAAATCGCGATTTTCAGAAACACGATTCTCTGCTCAAAATCGCGATTCTCACCAATCACGATTTTCAGCAAAAAACACGATTTTGTGAAAAACACGACTTTCTGCTCAAAATCGCGATTCTCACAAATCACGATTTTCAGCCAAAAATACGATTTTGAGAAAAACACGATTCTGTGGAAAAACACGATTCTCTGGGACAAAATCGCGATTTTCAGAAACACGATTTTGTGATCAACATCGCGATTCTCTGAAACACGATTTTGTGATCCACATCGCGATTCTCTAAAACACGATTTTGTGATCAACATCGCGATTTTCAGAAACACGATTTTGTGATCAACATCGCGATTTTCATAAACACGATTTTTTGCTCAAAATCGCGATTTTCAAAAAATACGATTTTGTGCTCAACATCGCGATTTTCATGTCAAAAACACGATTTTGAGAAAACACGATTTTCAGCAAAAAAAAAAAACACGATTTGGTGAATCACGATTCTCTGAGTCAAAATCGCGATTTTCAAAAATACGATTTTGTTATCAACATCGCGATTTTCAGAAACACGATTTTGTGCTCAACATCGCGATTCTCTGAAACACGATTTTGTGATCAACATCGCGATTTTCAGAAACACGATTTTATGATCAACATCGCGATTTTCAGAAACACGATTTTGTGATCAACATCGCGATTCTCTGAAACACGATTTTGTGATCAACATCGCGATTTTCAATTCACGATTTTTTGCTCAAAATCGCGATTTTCAAAAACACGATTTTGTGCTCAACATCGCGATTTTCTGAGTTCACAAAATCTCGATTCTCTGAAAGTTCACAAAATCGCGATTTTCTCCAAAGGTCCTGTTTGCCTGTTTTGACCCCCAGGAGTCTGATTTGACATAACTTTCTCATCCAAAGTCCATTTTTTGAGCTCTATAGCTTGTTGGAAAGCTCGTTTCAAATCCTACACGATCTCAACTGTTTTTTTCAAGAATAATGCGTTGATTTTGAGATAGGATAATTTGAACTTGACCCTCAAGTGGGACTAGGAAACCAGGGGGGCTCCCAAGGATTTTTGAGCAATACAAAGGGGGAGAAAATTGTGTCATGGGAAAGAAAAAAGCAAAAGATAGAAGAAAAGGGGCTAAGATTAAAAAAAAGGAGGGGGATAAACATGAAATACATGAGATAATATCACATCAAGGTGAAACATTTAGAGAAAAATTGCAAGGAATCGAGGAAACGGGGGAAGTGTCTAGGGGGGTCGGATCCATATTTGCAACAAGATAATATCACAATACTTTGGTGGATATAAGAATAGGATATGACTGTAGAAGGTTGAGTGCATATATCAATCCTCATTGTGAGTGGAATTTGATTCATATTGACTTCTTGACCATTCTTTTTGAGAACATACAACCAACAACTCATTCTTCTATCCTCATGGATGATGAACATTATGAATGCATGGGTCAAGTTGTGTTGCCTGTTAGGGTGGGTGATATGCAATTTTCGGAAACATTCTTTGTCATGGATTGTATAGATGAAGGCTTGATCATTGGCACCCAAAGGTTCATTAAACAAAATCATCAAGAATTGGTGGTGCCTTCTCCACCTATCATTCATGCTTCTACATATATGTCTATGGAAAATCCTAATGACTATCCACCTTATGATGATTGGGGGCAAAATCATCTTTTCACAGAGCTTGCTTTTAATGAGAAAATTTTTCTTTCTACTCATGTTTTTGAATCTGATCCTTCTTTGAGTAAATCACAGGAAACCTTAGAGAATGGAGATATGGAGGACTCCAAGTGTTTGGGGGATGTGGAAGGACCCTCTCTTCCTGTAAATTTGGATTCCCCTCATGAAGCCATAAGTAGGGATGATCTGCACTCAGATGGTCAAGAAGGAGATGATCAACCACTGTTGTGTATCACTGATGTGGAAAAGGAGGTCGACTCTAGGGTGAATCATGACAATCCATCACCCATTTGTACACCTAGGGATTCTATGTGTAATAAGGATAAATGTCTCGATGAATCTCTAGATCAATCTCAAACCACACAGCCCATTGAACCCTTGCATAAGTCTGATGTAGGTATAGAAGATCAACCCTTGTTGCACTCCCCATGTAAGGATGAGTTTTCTCAAAAAATTCACATAGAAGGCCCAAAAGACCCTTACATCAAGAAACAGAAATCACATTTTCTTGGTAATGTCAAGCAAATTTGGGTGGCCAAGAAATTACTTAGAGCCCAACCAAATCACACTATGATATGGGTACCAAAGAAAGCCCTGGCACAAAATCAGTCCCCTCACACTAGACTTCAAAATCTATGGTCTAGGCCTACCATGACTTATCCTCAAGAAAGACCACTTCCAATCCAAGGACCCCAAGCAATCAAGCCTAAGCTCAGACAAAATCCAAGGAGAGACATCAAGGCACCAACCTGCACAACAAAGACACCAAGGCGAGGTAAAGAACTGAATCAAGCACAGAGCTCCAATACAGATCAAAGAACCTCTTCTGCAAGGATAAGGGTTTGGAAGACAAAAGTACCGATAGCATCTACCAAAATAAAGAGCCAGCCACGATGGATCAAACCCTCAGGAGATCATTCAAACACGAAGTGGCCAAAGGTGATCTCTACCCAGTTGCAGACTGTTCTCAAATGGATCCCGATAAGGAGGAATGATCAGTTGTCCTCTCGAGATACAATGGATACCTCCAACAAAGATGGCATCAATATCTGCAAATAACATCGAAAACCTCGACGAGCGACAACCATGTGCTCTTTGCACAACCCTGTCTCATGCACCATTCAGGTCATGCATTTCCAAAGTATGCATTATTATAGGGCCACATTACACGGCCGTGCATAGACACACTTGAGAATCCCAAGCACAAGAGCACATTGACATATGTCAAATCTTTTCTATTGATACTAACTTTTGTGTTCTTGTTTTGTGATAATTTTTCCCAAAAAAAAAAAAAAAAAAAAAAAAAAGAGAGAGAGAGAGAAGAAAAGCGAGAGAGAGCTTGTTCCTAGGTTTGACTTATGGAACATGAATGAGTCATGCTTATGTGGACCATCAACCAGGGCATTCATCGACAATGATTGGTCCATCATGATGAAAGATGTACAACACGAAGAGATCCGCATCGACTGAGCTTTCCTTATGGTAAGAATCTCCTACTTGGGCCACATTATAACCATGATAGAGTAGGAAACCTTGTCATCAGCATACCCTTGAGCACTTAGCTCAAGACCCCAAATTTTTGCACCATACTTCTTCCAATGCATTTCCAAGTAAGCATGCATAGGGCTACATTACAAGGCCGTGCACAAGGCACATATTTTTTTCAACCCATGCACTAACACACTTACCCATCATTCACTATGGGTTATGAGTACTTGGCATGACTACTCTGAACATCATCTTTAGAAGCGCTAGAGGACATCCTGGGGGCAACATCAATACCTAGGAAGCGATTCGAAGCCAGTAGTTGCTCCACTCAATCTTGATAACCTCTTTTGAGCAACTCACAATCTTTGAAAGCTCACAACGATGCACTCATGTGGAATCCACGAAAGAAGCACATACCAAGGGACTACGACTTGCAAAGGCTTGCAGTGACAAATGAAGAACCTGACAACCAATGCTTCCAAATTTGGAAGATAGAGGGCTATTGTTCACACAGAATGGATACTACCTCTCAAAGCACTACATGGAACAACCACTACAACAAGGGTCTGTCAGGGACGACAGACTCGAGAGGGGGGGGAGTGTTGAAGCTGAAGGTCAAGGACAAAGCATAGGAACACATCTAAGAGGTGGACACACAAGAATAAGGAGCAAGTAGGGGGCTCCAAGAAGTACATGTCAACTTTTCAGAAGAATCCCCTACAAAAATAGTGATTTTCATCACTAAAACCATTGTAAATACCATTTTCTATTTTTGTAGCTCCATTTTGTGCAATCCGAGGAGTCCTCGAGCTTGAGGAGCATTAGAAGTATCATCATACCAATTTCCATAATTTTTAGACTCCGTTTAAGCCTTCAAATAAGCCCTAGAACCTAATTTTTAACTAGGCCGGACACTAGGTCTGGATAGGGCCAAAACTAGTCCAAAAACTATAAAAAGAGCTAGAGAGCTCATTTTTGGGGTAGCTTCTTGTAGATTTCAGTTTTGTAATAGATTTCTTCTTGTAATCAAAATCCTTCCATTGTTCCTCTCTTTGATCTTACCGTGTGCGCGTGTGTGTGTATGTGTGTGCATGTTTGTGTGCTTTCACTCACGCACTTTGTGCCTTCACTTGCTCGTGGTCTTCATACCGGTCCTCACGTCTCCGCGGATTGACAAGTAAAGGAGGTGGTGCTTACGCTTGAGCTACACCAGATGCTGATTGGGCAGGTTCAAAGGAAGATAGAAGATCAACCTCAGGTTATGTGTTCATGAAAGGAAGCAAACATACCACATGGACCTCAAAGAAACAACCTACTGTTGCACTTTCATCTATGGAGGCTGAATATAGAGGATCAGCATTTGCCACATGTGAAGCAATGTGGATTAAAAAGCTTTTGGATGATCTTGGAGTGCAAGTTGGAACCATCCCTATATACGGTGATAACATGTCAAGCATTTACTTGCCAAGCAATCCTATGTTTCATGCAAGGAGCAAGCACATAGAAGTTCACTACCATTATGTAAGGGAGAAGGTATTGAGCAAAGATGTGGAGATAAAGTTCATCAGAACCAAAGAGAGGTTGCAGATATGTTTACAAAGTTCTTGGATGCTTCTAAACTCAAAGGTTTCAAGGATGTGATAAATTTGCAAGACATGGATGAAGATAACTCCCAAATGAGCTTGAGGGGGAGTGTTGAAGATAAATGTACAAGCTCATTTTCATATGAGCCATGCTTGGATAAATTTACCAAATATAAAGATAAAGAAAAAGTAGAGGAAAAAAGGAAAAAATAATAAAAGAAAAAGTCTAGTCAAAATTCATGATGAGCAAGAGATACAGTATCTTGCCTTGTAGTTAGTAGCATGTAGTGGAGAAAGTGGTGAGTTAAGAAGAAGGCACAAACTTCTTCACATGCTCATTGGTTATAAAAGTGAAGTGGGAGCACATTCAAAACAAGGAGAGAAAGAGGCAAGAGCTCTCAGTATTCGGATCTAGCCATTCTGTCATTTTGTCTTCCCTTAGACTCCTTCCAACCGCACGTCAGTTTGTACATAGCTCTGTTGCAGAGCTCATATCTCAGTGCATATGTAACCATTTTGTGCGTTTAAACATTCATTGGAAAGCTTATCTTGTGTTCTTTCTGGATATAAAATATCTCTTTGAAAGCTTATGTATTTGTGAGATATCAGTGAAAGAGTGAAGTCCAATTTTTCAATATACATGTGTAGATAGGTAGTCTATTTTGGTTGGTTACGTTGCCTAACCAAAACATACCGAAATTGCGTGATTTTTGTTTTGTTAGAAAGCTCTTGACATCTACTTTCATTCTCCCAAATATCTCATTGAGATCATTTATATTCTACAAGATATCTGCCAGAGAGTAAAGTCTAGTTTTACAGTGTACTTATGTATGCAGGTGGTCTGATTTGGTCAGTTGAGTTCCCTGATCAAAACTCATCCAAATTACTTGTTTTTTAGCTTGTTGGAAAGCTATTTGTGTCTAATTTCTCTGTACCAAATATCTTTCTCAAAGAGTATATATTCAGAGAGTTATCAGTCCAAGAGTGAAGCTCAGCTCTTCAGCATACCTGTGTGGACAGGTAGTTCATCTTTGTCAGTTGTGTTTCCTAATCAAAACTTGTCCAAATTAAGTTATTTATAGCTTGTTAGAAAGCTCTTCTTGTCTACTTTGATTTACTAAAGGCTCAAGCCCATTTGAGTTTTTTATTAAGAGCAGCAAGCTATCTAAGGTGAAGCGATTTGTCCAAGTGCTTGACATACAAGGGTGGTTCACTACACATTTCCGTTGCGCATAGTGTTGGAGGATAAACACTCCTATGTGCACAACAAAAGCAAATGAACCCTCCTAGGATCCTGAAATATTTCAGACATAGGTTCTGTATTTTCTGAGTTTCTCTGAGTATATGCAGAGCATGAAAATGAAATTTTGCAGGAATAAACTAGACTTTAAGAGCTTTCAAATGAGAGTAAAATCACTGCATTTGGATACTGGATGATGCCTCAACCAGCTGCAACAAAACAGATAACTTGATCTCTTCACAGAGTATGAGCTAACTGGACAGACACTGTTCTGGACATTTCTCTGCACATGTGCAGGCACTGAACCTGAGACTTATACCAGACAAAGTAGAACTTATAAGCTTTCCAACAAGACAAAAATCATTGCAAATGGATTCCGGATGAAGGAGAAACAACAATTACAGGACCGGGGGGTCTGCCAAAAACATCTAGATAGATAGAGTGTGTAAAAGTGAAATTTCTGCAAAATATGTAGAGAACAGATAGTAGGGGGTGTGCTTAAGCAAGGGGGCAGCTTGGGCACGTATTTCCACGACTCTAAGTCATAATACAACTCATTAGAGGTTTTAAAGACCTCATACTAACCTCTTTAACCAATCAAAAGCATATACATGTCAAAAGTGAGGTCCAATCACATCAAGAGGTGAGCTAAATCTTCTCTAATCAAATTCTTTCCATTATGGGCATGATTTGATGCCTCCAACTCGTGGAAATCAGCGTCCTTTGATTGTGGATGATGTGGAAGGTTCAATTTGGGGCATGTTCCCACACTCTTGAGCTTGAAAAACTTTCAACACTCCCCCTCAAGCTCAAGTCTTTTCCTTTGTTGCTTCAGCCTATGTCTCTTATGTTGATAGCTTCCTTGAATCCTCCAAGCTTTGTACCTTCAAGAAACTTTGTCATCATGTCTGCAACCTGCATTTTAGTGTTCACATACCTTATATCTAGCTCTTTTGCCATCACCTTTTCTCTAACGAAGTGGTAATGAACCTCTATGTGCTTGCTCCTTGCATGAAACATGGGATTGTTAGCTAGATAGATGCTTGAAATGTTGTCTCCATAAAGAGGAAACTCCTGCACTTCCACTTCCAAGTCCTTAAGTAGCTTCTTAAGCCATAATAGCTCACATGTAGCCAATGCTAAACCTCTGTACTCAGCCTCTATGGAAACAGTGGGTTGCTTCTTAGAGCTCCAAGAGATCACTTTTGTACCTATCATGAAAACATAACCCGATGTACTCCTTCGATCATCCTTGCTACCTGCCCAATCAGCATCACTATATCCTTTGACACTTAGATCAGCATCATATGAGTAAAATAGACCTTGGTTGATGGTGTGCTTGATGTAACACTTGCCGCCATAAGATGATCATGAGTAGGTGTATGCAAAAATTGAGAGAGAACACCTACTACATATGCAAGATCAGGTCTAGTGAATGTAGCATAAATTAATGAACCAATTATGCTTCTATATAGTGTAATATCTTGTATAGCCTCTCCTTGACCTGCAACCAACTTTGTATTGGGTTGCATGGGCTGAGAAAGTGGCTTACAACCACTCATACCAAACCTGTATAGCACATCCAACAAGTATTTTCTTTGAATCAAGAAGATGCCATTGTGTGCATAGATTACCTCTATTCCCAAGAAGTATTTTAGTGTTCCAAGATCAGATATCTTGAACTCCTTTCCTAGCTTTGATTTGATATCTTTAATACCTGCAATATCACTTCCTGTGATGATCAAATCGTCCACATAGATGCATATATATACCGTCTTGTCTCCTTGCTTCTTCATGTAAAGTGATGGATCTGCAACACTTTCTTTGTATCCACAACTTGATAAATAATCCACTAACCTCTGATTCTAGGCCCTTGGGGCTTGCTTTAGTCCATATAGTGCTTTCCTTAGCTTGCAAACATGATTTGGGTACCTCATACTAGCAAATCCTTGAGGTTGGCTCATGTAGACTACTTCTTCAAGCTCTCCATTGAGGAAGGCATTCTTCACATCCAACTGATATAAGCTCCATTTCCTTGATGTGGCCACTGCAATCAAAGTCCTAATTGTTGGCATCTTGGCTACGGGGCTGAAAGTTTCATCATAATCTATCCCGTAGCTTTGGGAGAAGCCTTTCGCCACCAACCTTGCTTTGTACCTAGCAATGGAACCATCTGAATTTCTTTTAATTTTGTAAACCCACTTATTACCTATCACCTTCATGCCTTCTTGAGCTGGTACCAAGCTCCAAGTATGGTTCTCATCAAGTGCTTTGAGCTCTTCCTTCATTGCCTCTTGCCATTCCTTGCAATCCTTAGCTTCTTCATAACTAGTTGGTTCTTTGTCCTTGATTACCTGAGTCATGTATGCATAATGCTTTGCAATGAAATTATCATATGTTAACCTTTGTACTGGATATCTTACTCTTGAAGACCTTCTTTCACTTCCTTTTGGTGTGGTTGCCATCTTCTTTCTTTGTTTAGCCACTCCTGGAGTTTGAACTTCTTCTATCTCTTCATCTTCCAACATGCTCTCGTCCACATAGCTTCCTTCTTCAACTGAAATCTTCTCTTTGCCTTTGACTTTGCTTTCTTCAGAGCTAGTCTCTCTTTTCCTAAGCCTTCCACTCCATGGTGAGGGTGTCCTTGTGTTGCATGAGTTGCTTGGACCACTCAAATCCATGCTTTCTTGAACTCTATCATCATTCTTCAAATCTGTCTCACCTATGTCTTCAACCTGCAATGGACTTGTGCATGCATACCAAGGCTTCAACTCATCAAAGACAACATCCCTACTTACCTTCAGCTCCTTGGTGATAGGATTATAGCATTTATACCCCTTTTGTTCCATAGAATATCCCAAAAAAATACACCTTTCAGATTTGGCATCTAACTTTGACCTCAACTCTTGAGGTACATGTACATAGCATATACAACCAAAGATTCTAAGATGTGAAATGCAAGGTTTTCTTCCACTCCATGCTTCCTCAGGGGTTAGATGATGTATACCTGATGTAGGACATCTATTCATGATGTATGTGGCTGTATATGTAGCCTCTCCCCAATAACAATGCGGCATATTCATTTCATTGAGCATACACCTCGCTACCTCTGCTATGTGTCTGTTCTTTCTCTCTGCTACCCCATTTTGTTGAGGGGTATACCTGCATGTAAATTGTCTTTTGATGCCATTGACCTGCAAAAATTCAGAAAATTCATGGGAGAAGTACTCTCCCCCTCCATCGGATCTCAAAGTTTTGATAAACTTGCCGGATTCCTTCTCCACCTGTGCTTTGAATTTCTTGAAGTAGTGGAACACATCTGATTTGTTTCTAATGCAATACAACCACACTTTCCTTGAAAAGTCATCAATGAAGGTTACAAAATACCTATTTCCAGCAAGGGATGCTTCTCTTGTTGGACCCCAAACATCCGTGTGAATGAGGTCTAAAACATTTGCACTTACATAGATACTCTTCTTGAAGGGCAGCCTTGATTGTTTTCCTTGTTGGCAAGCTACACAAATTTCATGCAACATTTTAGATGTAAAATTTGGTAGGCCTCTTACCAAGCTCCTCCTTTGCATGTCCTTTAGCTTTTGTAGGTTGATGTGACCTATTCGTTTATGCCATAGATCCAAATCTGCTATCCTCTTGTCTCCATATGTGACATACATTGAATGGTGTGGCTGATTTATGTCCATTGTGAACATTCTCCCTTGCTTTTTTCCTTTTGCTATGAGCTTGAAACCTGCCCTTGGATCCTCAACAAAACATCCTCTTTCATTGAACCTAACTTGATAGCCTTTTTCTACCATTTGGCCTACCAAAATCAAGTTTTTGGTAATAGTAGGGACATGTAATACCTCTAATAAGCACTTTGCTCTTTGATTTCCTTCCAAACTGATATCTCCCACATGTTGAATGATATGCTCTGAGTTATCACCTGTTTCCACATGCCCTTGATGCTTTGGGACCTGCAAATTACTAAAAAACTCCTTTCGACATGACATATGATTGCTACATCCACTGTCTACATACCATACATCTTCACTAGCTTGAGTTGTATCTTCACCATACCTCATGGCAAGTAAATAATCATTCCCTTGGCTGGATGATGTGTTTGCATAATTACCTTGCCCTCTATAATTGTTGTTGTTGTTGCTTTGATTCTCTTGTCTTTGAGCTCTATGATAGCATTCATTTGCAAAATGACCGGGCTTACCGCATACAAAGCATCCATTTGAAGTGGCTTGTCCTCTTCCACCAAATCTTGCACCTCTTCCTCTATTTGTGGCTCTTCCACCTCTTTGACCTGCATTTTCTTGTTGTCCTTGACCTCCTTGGTTGCTTTGATATCTTCCTCTTCCTCTTGAAGCACCTCGGTTGTGTCTTCCTCTTCCTCTACCTGCATACAACAATTGCCCTTGGCTATCCTTGGCGTTATGACCACCAAGGTTCATCTCCTCTGTCACCATGAGAGTGATTAGTTGATCAAAGTTAGGAAGAGAGTCCCTTACATACACTGAAGTTGTGAAAGCCCTCCATTTTTCATCATCCCTAAGTCCATTTAGGGTGTGGGCGACAAGATCGTCATCATCTAGGGCACAACCGATTGACCCTAGTGCATCTGCAAGCTCTTTAACCTTTAATATGTAATCATTAGCACCTTGAGAGGGGCTTTTCCTAAGATTATTTAGCTCATTCTTGAGCTGAATTTTTCTAGCTTTTGTGGAGGTTGAATATAATCTCTCCAAGCACTCCCACACCTTCTTCGATGTATCCAAATCTTGAATATGCCCTACCATAGAGTTGCTAATATGCTGAGATAAAATGAAAATGACCCTTTTGTCCCTTTCATCCCACTCTCTTACTGCTCTTCTCTGATCATTGGTTGGATTTACCTCATCTATGTAGGGTTTTGGCTCTCCACCACTCACAAGTCCCCACAAACCTTTCCCCATCAAAAAATTGCTTATTCTAAATCGCCACGGTCGGTAGTTTCCTTTTTCGAGCTTCTCAATCTGAGCATTGAGATCAGCCATGGTGCCTCCTAACTCTTTTGAACCTCCCCCTTGATGCAATGAAGTTGAAAAGGATGGCTTTTACCTCAAAAAATAGAGCTACTCCTCTTGATGAAGCTTCGTCTTTGATTTGATGATGTATTTGCTTCCCCTTGTTGTTGACGTGCCCGTTCTTTGCTTCCTTCCTTCAAACTTTGATGAAGTCTTTACTTCACTTCAGTAGCTCCTTCTTCTCTCTTTGATACTCCACTTATAGCTCTGATACCACTGTTGGAGGATAAACACTCCTATGTGCACAACAAAAGCAAATGAACCCTCCTAGGATCCTGAAATTTTTCAGACATAGGTTCTGTATTTTCTGAGTTTCTCTGAGTATATGCAGAGCATGAAAATGAAATTTTGCAGGCATAAACTAGACTTTAAGAGCTTTTAAATGAGAGTAAAATAACTCCATTTGGATACTGGATGATGCCTCAACCAGCTGCAACAAAACAGATAACTTGATCTCTTCACAGAGTATGAGCTAACTGGACAGACACTGTTCTGGACATTTCTCTGCACATGTGCAGGCACTGAACCTGAGACTTATACCAGACAAAGTAGAACTTATAAGCTTCCAACAAGACAAAAATCATTGCAAATGAATTCCGGATGAAGGAGAAACAACAATTACAAGACCGGGAGGTCTGCCAAAAACATCTAGATAGATAGAGTGTGTAAAAGTGAAATTTCTGAAAAATATGCAGAGAACAGATAGTAGGGGGTGTGCTTAAGCAAGGGGGCAGCTTGGGCACGTATTTCCACGACTCTAAGTCATAATACAACTCATTAGAGGTTTTAAAGACCTCATACTAACCTCTTTAACCAATCAAAAGCATATACATGTCAAAAGTGAGGTCCAATCACATCAAGAGGTGAGCTAAATCTTCTCTAATCAAATTCTTTCCATTATGGGCATGATTTGATGCCTCCAACTCGTGGAAATCAGCCTCCTTTGATTGTGGATGATGTGGAAGGTTCAATTTGGGGCATGTTCCCACACTCTTGAGCTTGAAAAACTTTCAACACATAGGAGAACTCATTCTCCACAGGATGATGCTTATATAGAGTTTTAATTTTCCTACAATCTAGCTAACCACCCACCAATCAATGTAGGTTCACTTTTTGATGGCTGATTTGATGAGATTTGAATTTGATTGAGTTTGGTGGAGCTTCTAACTTTATTCCATGAATTTGGGTCCTCTTTTTTGATTGGCTCACTTGTAAAACTCCTAGTTGATCCTTTTTGCATGATTAAAACTTGAATTTCAAGAGTCAGCTCATATGTATATCTGGGTGTGACATTCATAGCAACCTCCAAGACTTTCTCCATGTCTCAAGCAGCTCGAGATTGCATCACACGAGGATATGCAGCATTAGCTTTGATGGAGAGATAGTGCCACCACGCCCACTTTCAGGAGCCTCGCACAAATGGGTGGCTCTTCGACACTTTGGTCACCCAGCACTTATGGATGGAGCAGCCATATGGGGGCCAGGGTTATCTGCATCAACATGGATAGCGGTGGAGAGACCACATGTTCTCATGATTGCCAGACTCATCTACAACAAACCCTCCGTACCCCATGATATCTTAAGGGCAAAGCTTTTTGCACCACCAATCTTGTAGAGGCACTCTTCCAGACAGTATGCTTACTACACATGATCGCGGGCATGGATAGAGAGCGCATCATTTACAAATCTTTGCAGGCATCACGGGACATGGCGTTACTGGGGGATACCTCCTCATGGTATGCACAGACATAAGATTGGCTGGCCCACCATGGACTTGACATAGAGAGACCACCACCTGTACGTCATGACTCCCATGCCCCCACCTACTCACTCTCCCACCAGGAGAGGAATAGGATCATCCGTTAGGAGATATGGCATACATACATACATATAGAGGACTGAAGTATTTCGGTGGTGATGCACCACAGTGCACTCTCCTTTGCGAGAGCTCCACAACAATATATGTTGGAGAACCAATCACAAATTGGACATAAGTTTGAAGGTCAAAGTCTAGAAGAAAAAACACATGCCTAGGTGAAGAGATGATTTCACTCTTGTACTATAATTGTAAAGTTAGACTTAACTTCAGTTCTAGAGTTTTTTTCAAAAGTCACGAGATTGAGAAAAACTATATAAGTTAGTTTGTATCAACTGAGGCAATGCGAAAGAGACAGAGAATGAGGTTAGAAGAGAGAAACAGAGGTTTTGTATGACTGAGTATAGTCGGGCTTCTCAGAGTGAGAAAGCACTTGTAAACTTCTAAGTTTTTCAGAGCTATGAGAAGAACTAAGTAAAGTTCTGTGTATGAGATTCTCTCCTCCATCTTCGTGCTTGCCTATTCTGGTAATGATGTCAAAAGTTCAACTTTCCTAAGCAATTCACTGTGTGGCATCGAGACTGAGATGATAAGTCATTGTTTTTTGTCTGCTTCAACTATTGTTGTAAAGTTTTTAAAAACAGAAGGTTGGTGGATCAATTTGATGCTTGGCATCGAGTTGTAGTTGATAATCCCTTATTTTCTATGCCTATGATTCACGTGCTGATTTTGTGCCCAAAAGATGAGGTTTTATGCAAGAAGTCGATGACCAACATGGAATTCATGCTAAAAACTGGCTTTTTATGCACCAAGTTGATGCCAAGAATCGAATTTGCATAACAAGGACATAGTTTTGGCTAAAACACGCAAGGTTTTCTATTTTGGCAGCTCATATACAGTCATATTGTGAAGGTCATAACTTGATGTGTAGTGCTCAAGTTTTTGCAAATAATAGCTTGTTGGAAAGCTCTTCTATTCTACTTTCATCCACAAAAAGATTTTGTGTGCTAAGATAAATAAGCAAAAGAGTGAAGATATGTCATTCAGTGACTAGAAATTTTTGAAGAAGCAAAGTTCTTAGTTTAAGCTATCATTTTTCAAAGTTTGGAGAAGCATTGAGTTAATGGTGACCATAGAGGTGTTCTAGTGTCACATTAATTAATTTCTTATGATGTTTCACACATCAACAAGTGGTATCAGAGCAGAAAGGTTTTAGAGAGCAGAAGGCATCAAAGGTACAAGAAGTTTTGGAAAGTTTTCATTAAAGTTTGAAAGTTGAAGCATTCAAAGACACAAGGCATCCGAAGATTATTTCAAAAGTATATTCACACACAAAGAACTCCAAAAGGTATTATTCTTTAGCCTTTAAACTCACCGGTTGAAGCAGACGCAAAGAATTATGGCAGATCATATCTCCATTGATAAACTGGACAGAGATGATTATCCCCCATAGGTAATGAGAATGGAAGCCTTACTTATGAGTAAGGATTTTATGATGTACATAACAGGTGAAGAAGAGAAGCCAATATTTGAAGATGAAAGCCGACCAAAGAAAGAGGAACTTGATGCTTTAAAGCATTGGCAAAAGAAGGATGCAAGTGCAAAATCTTACATTTACAATACAATCTCAGCTCATTTGCTCCCACACATCAAAGGATTGGAATCAAGATATATGGAATGCATTGGAATATCATTTCCAAAGTACTACCAAAGCAAGGAAAGCAAGCCTATGGTCAGAGTTTACAACATTCAAGAAGAAGCCAAGTCAAAGTATTAGTGATTATGTCACTAAGATGAAGGATCTAGCAGATAGTCTCGGATCCATAGATGAAGATGTTGAAGATCACAGATTGATTGCTCAATTGCTTGCAGGTTTGAGAGGAGATGAAAGGTGGAAACCTTTTGTCTTATCAACAGAACTTTCTTTGAATCATTTTGTTCCAAATTTGAATCAATGGCTTGGTTTGATGCTCACATTTGAGCAAGACTTGAAGGAAGATGGAGACAAAGGACAAAATTCTGCAATGCCCATGAAGAACAAGAAGAGAGATAAAGGTAAAGCCACGAATGAAGAGGAATCCACTTCTCAAGTTTATTATGCAAGAGGTAAAGGAACTAGCAGAGGAAGAGCAAGAAGCTTTGGAAGAGGAAGAGGTAATCAGAATAACAATAAGAAGGCTTGTTGGATCTGTGGATTGAGTTTCACTTGGCTCATGCCTGTCAGCACAATCAACAAGGATCAAATCAAAATCAGAATAACAATAGCAGAGGCACAAGTGGAAGATATCAAAGTTATTCTAAGAGAGGTAACAAAATCAAAGAAGAGGCTATGGTAGAGGTGAAGGAAGAAGTTGGGGACAGAATCAATCCTACAACACCACCTACTACAAATATGTGAATGATACACAAAATAAAAGTCATACATCATTGATGATGAATTCAATCAGCACATCAGGTAAAGAAGATCTAAAGGTATTTTACATTGACTCTGGATGTTCTAATCATTTTTCAAGAAACATAGAATTGATGTCAGAATTGGAAAAAGGCATTTCTAGTCATACAGTTCAAACAGGTGATAATACAAGACATAGTGTACATTCAATTGGAAAAGTGAAATGCAAGAGTGGAGCATATTTGCTAACCAATATTTTGTATGTTTCCACAATACCTAAAAACTTGATTAGTGTGGGACAAATAGTTGAAAAAGGTTTTTAAGTCAGGTTTACAAATGAAGGAGTATTTGTTGAAGATCTAGAGAATGGATATAATCAGATTGTTTGTGGTAAGAAAGAAGATAGAATCTTTAATTTAAGAGTGCAACGGAACATTGGTCAAGCTTTGCTCACACATGTTGAAGGAGTGATTACAGAACTTGATCTCTAGCATAAGAAATTAGGTCATTTCAATGAAAACGGAATTAAAGCTATGGTTGCAAATCACTCTTTACTAAGATTACAAAATGTGCAGAGTCAACATATGATTTATAAATGTGAAGCATGTCAGATGGGAAAAGCACACAGGTTACCATTTCAGAAAAAAGGATTCAAACATGATGGAGTACTAGAGCTCATCCATACAGGTGTTTGGGGACCAACAAAAGAAGGATCTATTAGTGGCTCAAGGTATTATGTTCTTTTCATTGATGACGCTACAAGATGGATAACTTTATATGTTTTGAAGGAAAGATCACAAGTGTTTGGAGCTTTCAAGCATTTTCATGCATATGCAGAGAAAGTCACAAGTCAAAAGCTTAAGAGAAAGAGGTCTGATGGAGGGAAAGAATACTTCTCCCAAGAGTTCAATGATTATCTTTGGCATGCAGGTATTAAGAGAGAAATAACCTACAGGTATACACCACAACAAAATGGTGTAGCAAAAAGAAGAAACAGGACTTTGGTTGAGTTTGCTAGAGCTATGTTGAAGGAGAAGAATTGTCCAAATTATCTTTGGGATGAGGCTGTAAATACAGCTACATATCTTGTGAATAGATTACCATGTACAGCTCTAAATGGAATGACTCCATATGAAGCTTGGTGGGGTAAGAAACCAACACTAGATCATTGTAAAGTGTTTGGATCAATTGCATATGCTTATGTGCCATCACAACTTAGACATAAACTTGAACCAAAGGCAGAAAAATATGTGTTCATTGGTTATGATAAAAAGCAGATGGGTTACAGGTTGTGGAATCCTCTAACCAAACAATTTCTTGTTTCTAGAGATGTTACATTTGATGAAGAGAAAAGTTGGTATACAGATCAAATTCATACACTTGAAGAATTTGAAGAAGAGGTAAGAAGATGTGAGAAAAGACAATCAAGTGTGCAAGTGAATGGAGATGAAGAGAATATGCAAGCAAGTACATCCAGAAGTGGATTAACAAGAAGGAATGAAGATGATCCTATATTTGATGAAGAGGTGTGTCCAGAAACACATGAAGAATGTGAACCAAGGAGGTCAAGTAAGAAAAGAACGCGACCAGAAAGGTATTCTTATGATACTTCTTACATAACTCAGAAGAACTATGCATACATGGTCAAAGATGATGAAGAACCTCAGAACTATGATGAAACAAAAGGTAAGAAACAATGGGAAGAAGCAATGAAGGAAGAATTCAATGCACTGGAGGAGAAGAAGACTTGGGAACTTGTTCCTAAACCAAATGGTAAGAAGCTAATTGGAAATAAATGGGTTTATAAAGTGCAAAAGCTTGCAGATGGAAGTATAGCCAGATACAAAGCTAGATTGGGGGTGAAAGGCTATGCCCAAACTTATGGCATAGATTATGATGAGACATTCAGTCCTCTAGCTAAGATGTCAACTATAAGGACAATCATTGCCATTGTAGCTTCAAAAGGATGGACTCTGAGTCAAATGGATATAAAGAATGCATTCTTGAATGGATACATATCAGATGAGGTATACATGGAACAACCTCAAGGGTTTATAGATTCTAGGTATCCAAATTTTGTTTGCAGGTTGATAAGAGCACTCTATGGATTGAAGCAAGCTCCAAGAGCATGGTTCTATAGACCGGTGAAGTATCTCAATGATCTTGGATATCAAAGTTCAAAAGCACATCCAAGTCTATTGATCAAAAGAATAGAGGAAGGTACAATCTACATTTGTATTTATATAGATGATATTATAATCACGGGTACTTCAGATGAAGGAATTAAGGAGGTAAAGAGATTACTTGAAAAAGAATTCAAGATCAGTGACCTAGGAAAGTTGTCATACTTTCTTGTTATGGAAGTCACCTATATAGATCATGGCATATATGTATCACAAGCAAGGTATCTTCTAAACCTATTGAGGAAGTTTGGTATGGAAAATTGCAGAGAAGCTTCAACTCCACTTGAAGTTAATCACAAGCTCTGTAAATATGATGGTGTAGAATACAAAGATATGAGAAAGTATCAATCTCTTGTGGGTAGTTTGATTTATGCTACACTAACAAGACCTGATCTTAGTTATGCAGTGGGAATTTTGTCACAATTCATGCATTGTCCAAAGGATCCACATTGGAATGCAGGTCAAAGAGTTCTCACATATATCAAAGGAACCATAAAGGAATGATTATATTATCCTTTTACTTTAGATTTGAAGTTGAGAGCCTATAGTGACTCAGATTGGGCAAGTAATCAAGATGGCAGAAGATCAACACATGGATACATGATATACATTGGTGATAAGCCTGTAAGTTGGTGTGCAAAGAAACAACATACAGTAGCATTATCATCAATTGAAGCTAAGTACAAAGGACTTGTGGAAGCAACTAAGGAGATCATATGGATGCATACATTATTCAAAATCTTGGGCATTAATCAACATATACCTACAATACATGGAGATAACATGAGTTCACATTATCTTCAGCAAATCCAGTAGTTCATGCAAGAACAAAATATATAGAGATACAATATCATTTCCTCAGAGAAAAGGTATTGGAGAAAGAAATTGAAGTGGAGTACATTTCGACAAAGGATCATATAGCAGATATAATGACAAAGAGTTTGGATGGTGTGAAGACCAGCAGATTCAAAAACATGGCAGGAGTAAAAGAAAAGAAGATGATATGAAGAAATAGAGAATGTCAATTAGTGATTGAGGGGGAGCTGTTGGAGAACCAATCACAAATTGGACCTAAGTTTGAAGGTCAAAGTCTACAAGAAAAAACACATGCCTAGGTGAAGGGACAATTTCACACTTGCACTATAATTGTAAATTTAGACTTAACTTTAGTTCCAGAGTTTTTTTCAAAAGTCACAAGATTGAGAAAAACTATATAAGTTAGTTTGTATCAATTGACACAATGTGGAAGAAAGAGAGAATGAGGTTAGAAGAGAGAAAGAGAGGTTTTGTATGACTGAGTATAGTCGAGCTTCTCTGAGTAAGCACCTGTAAACTTCTGAGTTTTTCATAGCTATGAGAAGAACTAAGTAAAGTTCTATGTATGAGATTCTCTCCTCCATCTTCATGCTTGCCTATTCTAGTAATGATGTCAAAAGTTCAACTCCTAAGCAAGTCAATGCGTGGCCTCCAGACTGAGATGATAAGTCATTGTTTTTTGTCTATTTGCTTCAAGTGCTATTGTAAAGTTTTTAAAAACAGAAGGTTGTCGGATCAATTTGATGCTTGGCATCTATTGTAGTTGGTAATCCCTTATTTTCTATGCCTATGATTCACCTGTTGAGTTTGTGCCTGAAAAGAGGAGGTTCTATACAAGAGGTTGATGCCCAGCATCCAATTCATGCTAAAAAGTGGTCTTTTATGCACCAAGTCGATGCAAAGCATCGAATTTGCATAACAAGGACATACTTTTGGCTAAAATAGGCAAGATTTCCTATTTTGGAAACTCATACAGGGTCATATTGTGAAGGTCATAACTTGGTGTGTAGTGCTCAGGTTTTTGGAAATAATAGCTTATTGGAAAGCTCTTATGTTCTACTTTCATCCACCAAAAGATCTTGGAGAAACAGTATCTATGCTAAGAGAAATAAGCAAAAGAGTGAAGGTATGTCGTTTTGGTGACCATAGAGGTGTTCTAGTGTCACATTAATTCATTTCTTGTGATGTTTCACACATCAACAATATCCTTGGAGTACAAAACTGAACTCCTAGGACCAAACACGCTACTCCACACAGAGGCTGCAAAGTACGCAGAAAAACATAGTACATAGGGAGCACGAAGACAAACTTCTTAAGCCTTACAAATGCGGTCAAACTTACAATCTGTGGCTGACCAGGCCACTATATGTTTTATTAAAGAACATATACAAAGAAGTGTCCATTTGGCCTTTCACATGGACACTAACGGTAAATATGGCCAAAGTAACTATGGGGAAAAAATAAAGAATGATAAAGAATACCAGAGTGTAAGTATACAAACTATACCTTACACCTAATGGGCATGTTACACAGTATGCAAGTAACTATGTAAGATCATGAATCAAGTAACCCCCATCAAGTGACAACAGTGTCGAAAGTTATCCTATGGTAGAGCTTTAGTCAAAGCATCTGCAGCATTATCTCGAGTGTGAACCTTCTCAAGAATAATGTGCTGAATGGCTAAGCAATCTCTAATGAAGTGATACCTCACCTCAATGTGCTTGGTCTTTGCATGATAGACCAGATTCTTAGCCAAAGAAATGGCACTCTGACTGTCACTGAGCAAACAAGGTACATGCTAAGGTAAACCCATATCACAAGCAAGATGAGAAAGCCACAATGCTTCCTTACATGCCTCACTTGTTGCAACATATTCTACTTCTGTGGTGGAAACAGTTGTACATTCTTGAAGACGAGATCTCCAAGAGATAGCACCTCCAGCAAAATGAAAAATGTACCCTAATATAGACTTACGATTGTCTACACAACCAGCATAGTCAGAATCTGTGTAACCAATAATGAATGCTTTTCCTCTGTCAAAGGATAGACACTTGTCCTTAATGCCACTCGGATATCTCAAAATCATCTTGACCACTTCCCAATGTTTCTTGCTAGGATTAGACATATATTTGCTCACAACTCCCACTGCAAATGTAATGTCTGGTCTCATAGCTACCATAACATACATGAGACTACCAACAGTAGACTGATAGGGAATTTTGGTCATGAATTTCTTTTCCTCATCTGATTTGGGTCAACTATCCTTGCTCAATTTCACATATGCAGGTAAATGTTGGAGATCTTTTAATCTCCAAATGTTCGATTTATCTTGACTTAAGAACTTCTCTATATCAAGAATAAATCAAACTTTACACAAACTTCAAATTATCTTTCACATATATTAAGAAATACTTCTCTGTATGAAGCTTTCTTCATCTTCAAGAGTCTGCTTCAAAAATAGGCTTCAATCTCTTACTTTGATTTTAATCATTAAAATGATACTCACATATCCATGCTACCTTTGTGCAAATATATTGAGCATTAGTTCTTCAAAAGAGCTACTAGATTTCTAATTTGATCACTTAGATCAAACCTGTGTCAGAAATTGTCTTCCAGAAATGACGACTTCGACATGGTCAACTTCTTAAGTTGATTTCTCACAGCACAGATCCCGTTTTGCTAAATGCTTTTAGCCGTAGCTTCCTTATCTTCTAACTTAGATTTTGAGTGCTCACTTATCAAAAACTTTACACTGTGCATTGAGATCTAAGCAAAACATTGACACAAAAAAGTGTGCGACTCTGAGAACTCTATCTGCAGACTATACATACAAATGTTCCTATTGATCATACTCACAGCATGAAAGGAATTAGATCATGAAACTTTGAACATAGCTTCATTAACTTCCAAATTAGATGTATACAAAAGGATTTCCGATCCACATGATCAGACTGAGAGAAATCAGAGAAAGACCGGACGCTAACTCGTGAAGATCACTCTCTACACATCTACCTTAATGACACTTAGCTTCTAATGACTCTCACATGTATTTCTTTATATCATTGACTTATATAAATATAGTTCTAGACTTATCCCGCGTCTATTACATTACTCCTTATCATCCTAAGGATTATCTATACTCAAATTACAAGAATTTCCAACTGTAATGTACATATGTATACAAGCTTCACTTCTGAGATCTCTTCACTTTCTCAAGTGTCTTCTTCCACTTCAATCTGATTATAAACTTGCTTCAAGCTCTTTGTAATCATCAATTTGTGATTGTTCCATTCCAACATCTCCCCCTCAATCACTAATTGTGATTATTCCATTCTTCTTTACCCCTGCCATCTCTTTGAATCTCTATAGCTTAGGTCCATCCAAGCTTTTTGTTAACATATCTGCAACTTGTTCTTTTGTTGGAGTATACAACACTTCAATCTCTTTATCAAGTACCTTTTCCCTCAAGAAATGATACTGAATCTCTATATGCTTAGTCCTGGCATGAAAAACAGGGTTAGCTGCCAAATATAATGAACTCATATTGTCTCCAAAAATAATTGGAGTACTCTGATCAGTTCCAAAACTCTTCAACAAGGTCTTTAACCATATTACTTCTTTTGCAGCCTCTACCATTCCTTTATACTCAGCTCCTGTAGATGACAAAGCAACTGTATGTTGCTTCTTTGAGCACCAAGAAACTAATTTATCTCCAATATAACAGAGATACCCATGAGTAGACCTTCTATCATCTGAATCACCTGCCCAATCTGCATCACTAAACACTTTGATTCTTGTATCAGAAGTAAATCCATAATACAGACCTTCATTTAGGGTTCCTTTGATATATCTGAGTACCCTTTGAGTTGCAATCCAATGAGTCTTCTTTGGACAATGCATAAATTGTGATAACACACCTACTGCATATGATAGATCTGGCCTTGTCAAGGTAGCATAGATTAAACTACCTACCAAAATCTGATATTTCTTCATGTCATTAAACTCTTCACCTCCATACCTGCTCAATTTATGATTTACCTCCAATGGTGTGATTGAAGGCTTGCAATCCTCCATGTTAAATTTGACCAGAAGATTCTTCAAGTATCTATCTTGTGTAACATATACTCCATGTTGAGTATATACAATCTGCATTCCTAAGAAATAAGATAAGTTTCCCAAATCACTTATCTTAAACTCCTTCTCTATTTGTTTCTTAAGCTCATTGATTCCTTGAGTATCTGTACCTGTGACAATAATATCATCAACATAAATACACATGTAAATGTATCCATTTTCACTTGCATTCACTAGCAAGCTACTATCTGCCTTTGATGCTTGAAATCCACATTCATTCAAGAACTTAACAAGCCTGTAATTCCATGCTCTTGGGGCTTGCTTCAAGCCATACAAAGTTCTCTTGAGCTTACACACATAATCTAATCCAATTGAATCCATGAGGCCTTCTGGTTGCTCCATGTACACTTCATCTGCAATATATCCATTCAGGAATGCATTCACATCTAATTGTGATAACTTCCATCCTTTACAAGCAGCAATAGCAATTTAATGATCTAATTGTAAACATCTTAGCAACAAGACTAAAGGTTTCATCATAATCTACCCCATAGGTTTGAGCATGACCTTTAACCACAAGTCTAGCCTTGTTAGACACTTTACCATCTATAAATTTTTTTGTTGTATACACCCACTTACATCCAATGACTTTCTGATTCTTTGGTCTTGGCACCAACTCCCATGTTTCATTTTCAAGTAGAGCATCATACTCTTCTTGCATTGCCTTCTCCCAATTATGTTTACCTTTAGCTTCTTCATATGTGATTGGGTCCTCTTCTGTCTTCACAATGTAAGCATAATCTTTTGTTGTTAAGAAAGATATATCATAGCTATACCTGATAGGCTCTTTTCTTTCCCTCAAGGATCTTCTAACCTCTGCACTTCTTGAAGTCTCAGCCACATTTGATTCTGGATCAAATCTGGGCCCATCTTCAACATTATCCTGCAATTTACTTTTATAATCAACATCATCAATATCTTCTTCATACACACTTACTTTTGTCTTTCCTTTCCTTTGTATTTCTTTAACATCTGCATACTCATTTGTTGACCCTGTATACCATGTACTTTCCTCATCAAATGTAACATGTTTGGTAACAAGAAATTGTTTTGTGGATGAACTCCACAATCGGTAACCCATATGTCTATCATCAAACCCAATAAACACATACTTTTCTGCTTTGGGTTCTAGCTTATGTCTCAATTGTGAAGGAACATAAGCATATGCTAAACATCCAAATACCTTACAATGATCAAGAGTAGGTTTCTTATCCCACCATGCTTCATAAGGAGTTTTTCCATCCAAAGCTTTACAAGGTAACCTATTCACAAGGTATGTTGCAGTGTTGATAGCTTCTGCCCATAAGTAATTTGGACAATTCTTTTCCTTCATCATTGCTCTTGCAAATTCTACAAGAGTTCTATTTCTTCTTTCTGCAACTCCATTTTGTTGAGGAGAGTACCTGCAAGTTACTTCTCTTTTTATACCTACATTCCACAAATATTCATCAAACTCTTTAGAAAAATACTCTCCCCCTCCATCTGATCTCAACCTCTTGAGCTTTTGTCATGTAATCCTTTCTGCATAAGCATGATAATGCTTGAATGTCTTGAACACTTCTGATTTGTCCTTGATTACATATAAAGTAATCCATCTGGTTGCATCATCAACAAACAACACATAATATCTGGATCCATTTATGATATAGTCCCTTGAAGGACCCCACATATCTGTATGAATCAATTCAAGCATATTTGAATACTTATACGCCAATTTATTATATGAACTTTTATGTGCTTTACCTAATTGACAAGCTTCACACTTATACACCATATGTTGCCCTTCAACTTTTGGCAAACCAAGCACCACATCATTCCTTGACATTTCCTTTATGGCTCTCTCATTGAAATGACCTAGCCTTTTATGCCATAGGTCTAACTCAGACATCTTTTGACTTCCATAAGTAAATAAAGCATGTCCCACATTACCTTGAACTTTGAGAGTAAACAGCCTTCCTTCCTTTTTACCTGCAATGATATTTCTGTATCCCTGATTTGGATCTTGCACATAAACACCATCATTTGTGAATCTGACTTCATATCCCTCTTCCACAATTTGCCCTACACTTATCAAGTTTTTAGGAATAGTAGGAATATAAAGCACCTACTCAAGAGTGTACTTTCATTCTTTGTCTTCACTAATCCAATACTTTTCACTTTATGCTTAGTGTTGTCACCTGTTTGAACTGTATGTCCACTCACCTTTGCTTCCATATCAGTCATCAATGATATATTGCCACTCAGATGATTACTACATCCTGAGTCAATATAAAACACCCTTTGGTATTCTCCTACTTCTTCATGAGTTGCATTCAAGATGAGAGTCATGTCATCCTTCTGATCTAATGCATAATTATAATAATTGTTGTTGTAGGACTGAGATTGAAAACTTCTTCCACCTCCTCTAGCATATGATGTCCTACCACCTCTTCCTCTGAAGTTGCCTCTTTGGTTTCTGCCTCCTCTACCTCTTTGATTAAAGCTCTGGTTATTGCCTCCACCATTTTCATTGTTATACCAACAATCATTTGCCAAATGATTGGTTCTGCCACAAATCCAACAAGCTTTAGTATTATCTTTGTTCTTACCTCCTCTACCTTTACCTCTGAAGTTCATCTTCTCTTTTGTAGAGTTAGCTTGACTTGAAGTTCCTTCATCATCATTTGACTGCTTCCCTTTGCCATTCTTTTTCTTATCCTTGGAGTACATAGCTTGACTTGCACTCCTGTCATTGTCTCCCTTAATGTCCTGCTCAAAAGTTAGCATGTGTCCTAGCAATTGATTAAGATCAGGAGTAAAGTGATCTAATGAAAATTCTATGGACAATATGAAAGGCTTCCACTTCTCATCTCCTCTCACACCTGTAAGTATTTGCCTTACCAACTTATCCTCTTCAATGTCTTCATCAATTGCTCCCAAGCTATCTGCAATATCCTTCATCCTTGCCACATAATCAGAAATTGATTGTGAGCTCTTCTTCTTGAAGGTTGTAAACTCTGCCCATAATGAAGACTTCCTTGACTTGGTTGTATTTTGGAAATGCTCTTCCAAAGCATTCCAATATCTGTTGCACTTTCTAATCCTCTGATGTGAGGTAGAAGATAATCATTTACAGCCATGTAAATGATGCTCCTAGCTTGAGCATCCTTTCTCATCCAATTCTTCAAACCTGCAAGTTCCTCCCTAGTTGGAACACTAGGATCTTCAAACTCAGGCTTTTCTTCTTCTCCTGTAATGAATGCCATCAAATCTTTGCTCATGAGGTGTGCCTCCATCCTCATGGACCAAGCTGGATAGTTCTCCCTATCTAGCTTATCAATCTGCAAGCTTTCTCCCATCTTTGATTTTCTTGTGTCTGCAATTACTCATATTTATGGTAATATAATGTACCTTCGATATAAAGCTTTGATATTTATTGATCCTTTGAACTCGTGCTTTGTTCTTCTTCAAGTTTTCTTCCAAGCTTTAGTCTTTGCTTCTTCTATTCACAAAATTTCTGATGCCTGCAACACTCGAGGTTCTCCTTGCTTCTTCTTCACCTGTACTGCACCTTCAGCTCTGATACCACTGTTGGAGACCTTTTAATCTCCAAATGTTCGATTTATCTTGACTTAAGAACTTCTCTATATCAAAAATAAATCAAACTTTACACAAACTTCAAATTATCTTTCACATATATTAAGAAATACTTCTCTGTATGAAGCTTTCTTCATCTTCAAGAGTCTGCTTCATAAATAGACTTCAATCTCTTCATATTACTTTGATTTTAATCACTCGAATGATACTCACATATCCATGCTACCTTTGCACAACTATATTGAGCATTAGTTCTTCAAAAGAACTACTAGATTTCTAATTTGATCACTTAGATCAAACCTGTGTCAGAAACTGTCTTCCAAAAATGACGACTTCGACATGGTCAACTTCTTAAGTTGATTTCTCACAGCATAGATCCCGTTTTGCTAAATGCTTTTAGCCATAGCTTCCTTATCTTCTAACTTAGATTTTGAGTGCTCACTTATCAAAAACTTTACACTATGCACTGAGATCTAAGCAAAACATTGACAAGTGAGAGAAATGAGAGAAAGACCCGACGCTAACTCGTGAAGATCACTCTCTACACATCTACCTTAATGACACTTAGCTTCTAATGACTCTCACATGTATTTCTTTACATCATTGACTTATATACATATAGTTCTAAACTTATCCCGCGTCTATTACATTACTCCTTATCATCCTAAGGATTATCTATACTCAAATTACAAGAATTTCCAATTGTAATGTACATATGTATACAAGCTTCACTTCTGAGATCTCTTCACTTTCTCAAGTGTCTTCTTCCACTTCAATCTGATTATAAACTTGCTTCAAGCTCTTTGTAATCATCAATTTGTGATTGTTTTGTTCCAACAGTAAAGGTGTACTCAATGCCTTTCCACCCTGCATATTGAACCTCTGAAGTACTTTGGATATGTACTCACTTTGAGACAAGTATATGCATCTTTTACTCCTATCATGAGTAATGTGCATGCCAAGAATATGTTTGGCATCCCCCAAATCCTTCATATCAAATGTCTGACTCAACTTTCTTTTGAGAATTGACAAGTCATAGGAGGACTTCCCAGCAATCAACATATCATCGACATAAAGTATCAAGCATATCAAGCTGCCATCTGAGCATCTCTTTGTGTAGAGACAATGATCCTCTTTTGGTACCATTATCTAGGGGATTGTTTAAGTCCATATAAGCTCTTCTTGAGCTTACAAACTAGAATTTCCTTGCCAGGAACTCATAACCCTCTGGTTGTTCCATATAGATCTCATATGTAAGATCTCCATGCAAGAAAGCAATTTTAACATCCATTTGGACTAGCTCCGTCTTCCATTGCAATGAATCCAAACAACATGCAGAAGGTAGTCATCTTGACCACTGGAGAGAAGATTTCCTCAAAATCAACACCATGTTGCATAACAGCAATACTGCTTTCATTTCAGTATCCATATCCATTTTCTGTGCGTGCAATTGGGAGAATATAGCATCAAACTCGTTTAGATGAGCATAAACACTATCTATTTCCTTCATGCGAAGGTCATATAATTTTCTCATCAGATACACTTTATTTGATGTTGTCTCTTTTTCATATGTATTGCATAACTTCTTCCAAAGCTCCTCTACACTTTCAGAGTCTAATATTGTAAAGTAAACATTATCTGCCAGGTGCAAGTGAATGGTAGACCTGGCCATCTCATCTAACTCATCCATGTCAGCAGGCTTCTTTGAAATCCCATTTATTGGCTTCCATTTCCTCCTTTGAATTCTTCCATAGAGCAAAGTTTGTGCTATCAAATTTTCGGATCTCAAAATGGTCTTTTCCCTACAAGTTATAGATGCTCCTTGGAACATTGGCACTAGACCCTGATCCACCAAGTGTGCCTCAGACCTCTCATGCCATGATGGCAGAGAACCAAATAGAATGATAATGGAGCTAGAAGACTCCAAACACCAATGAACAAGTGTATCAAAGAGTAAATCGACCATTGTATACTTGACAAAACCAAAAATCTGGAAAGATTTTGCCAGAGTATCCTCTGCAAAATGAGTATGGCCAATGTCAAAATATCATAAAACTGCAAGTACTAACATGTTTATCTGCATAGTGAATCAATCACTCCATTGCATATAATCAATTACCCAATAGAAGCCAACTAGGCTTATCGAGCACCTATGAACAACTATCATACATCTCCTATGGCGAGTCTGGATAAGTCTTCCACTTGCATCAC
>CM035416.1:48645997-48748497 GCA_020310875.1 Ceratopteris richardii | reverse complement strand
TATTGTGACCTGAAATGCAGAGAAGGCTGACCATAGGTATGAAGTCTGTATGAGGCACCATCCTTGAAGTGCTCTTCAGCAAAGATCCTGTGCAGTGAGGTGCTCAGCTACCATAGCCATGAGAATGTTAACCCAAGTGTCAGGAACTCCTGGAAGGCACCAGTGCATGCAATCTTGACCCCATCTGACATGTGCATTCTTTTGTCCCAACCAAATAGCAGGGTGAGCATCTCTTCTTAACTCACTAAGGTATGTAACATTGAATAGCTGGAAACGGGTGCCCTGCAATGCATGCACAATAATAGCATTGAGTTCTCGTGCTTCTCTGTTGATGCCACCTCTACCAAGCCCAAACCGCTCCTCGACCTGCAACATAAAGCTAAATGTTATACCGTCTTCAGAAAGCTAATGCCCCACCGAGCCATGCAAAAAAATTTATCAACCTGAGCATCTGACAAAAGCACATCTGATACACAGCTTCCATTCTGATTCCATTCTCCACCTTCAAAATGCCTTGGAGACTGAGTTCTCCAGATCTTCAAAGTTTTGGAGGGAAAACTCTGTTCTATGAAGGAGATCATGTGTTGAAGAACGATCTTTAATCCATCCTGAAGATCGAGCGGCGGGATGATCGGCTGCCCATTCTTGTAGAACAAAAGAGGAGTATCTGGGGGAAATTTGTCAAAGCCCCACCTGAATGGCTTGAGCAAGTGCACAATAACATGGTTACAACTCCAAAAGAGAAAACACAGGTTGGCTCTAAATACAAAAATTGAATTTGACACCTGCTTACCAATGTCCTGTGTTGAAGATAATAACATCATAAAATTCTGTTATGTTGATCCAATCTGAAGCAGGTTTATCCACATTTACTTGATAACCTCTTATATACCCAAGATTTTCCAGAGGCCCAGATGGCTTTGTTGCTTTCCATCTGCATTTTCTCAGAGAGAATATCAAAACAGGAAGCCTTTTATAACAAAACTCCCATTGCCAACTAGTGCAAGTTGACATAAAGACCAGCAAGGGAAAAATACTGTATAGTATACTCTGCTTTTATCCTTCAAAACTTGAACGCCTTATCTTTTTAACATTGATTATTAGTAGATGAATGATGATCAATCATAGAGAACACATTAATGTCCATGCACATACACAAACCAGAAGTCCAAGCTCATTTAATGATCCATCATGACTGGAATTGCATGTGACATGCATGCACCTTGAGACTATACCCTGATTTGAAAAGAGACTGTCTGGAATCGGTAGCTCAGTTTATAACAGCATTACAAATTCTTTTATCAAAGATGAGCCAAGATTACCACAGTATATTAACATTGTCTCCACAGTAGAGGACCCTTGCTATCACTTTGGGCATAATCTTTCATTTCCACATAATGATTTCATTTTTTTAGTACAACAGACTGCATTGCCCATCTCCATCCATGCCTTGTACTGGATGGCTTATCTCTCATTTGTCATTTTAAACTCCCACATAATGTTGAATTTTTGTACCACTCTGATGTATATTTTAGAAGTCTTGTGTTTCTGGCACTTGACCAGGTAAAGTTCATTCCTTTACCTCAAAGCATTGAAGCAAAGGGCAATATGTCCAGAGTTCACTTGCAAGAGCACCAAAAGAAGAAAGCAAACACGGAAAGGTTGAAGCATATGCTAAACAGCGACAGTATGGGAGATTAATGGTGAAAAACCATTTTTGGCTCTGACCAATTGGAGCAGAGACCTTCAGTTCACCATGAACTTACCCTAGAAAGGGATGGAGAAACTGATTGCTAAGTTCATGAAGAATGGAAATCAAGCTCAGAAAATAGAGAACAGAAGATTAAAGACAAGATGAAAAGCATAGAGGAAAAATTTGTGAAATCAAAGCTTAAACAGGAACCTCAAAATGCAACTCAAAGGGCTTCATCCACAAATTTAATATATTCCTCTCACCAAACTAAACAGGGAATCACAGCACTGGACATAAAAGATCCATAGGTGAAGTTTAAAATTAGATGAAAGTTTTAATCTTTTTTTGTTCAAAAGCCTAAAGAGAAGAACACAGAGACAGACACAGCATAGAAGTTGGCTCAAAATTTGATTACATATGAATGAATACATGGAATTCTCCAGACGTAAGTCCTCTGAGCTAAATCAATATGGTTACATGAGAACTAACTGAATCCAAATAAAAAGAGTTATTATTGAATACGATTTGTGCTACTGATAGACTTTGGGAATAAAGGCCCCAGAGAGCCTCTCTATGTACATTTTCACCCTTCATACATAATTTTATTATATTTTTTGGGCCCCACATTGAGGAGTTATAGGCAGTTACATAATTTTCATGACTTTTGGTCAATATGGTCAAATGACCTAAAAGTCACTTATCAATAAAGCTTGACCCCAAAGTCCCATCACTAGTTTCGGCATTTCTAAAACTTGAGCTCCTCCTTCCAAACAAATTTCTGTACAGCACTCTCTACTTTTCTCTCTCCTCATATAGTAGCTCATCCCTTTGGTGTTTGGTGCAATTGAGCAGACATCTTTGCATAGCTCTCTTCCTCCTCCAAATGGTTTCAGAGCCTTTTGTGTTTCTTCACAACAAACTTCTACAACTATGTCTCAACCATACCACAATTAACGCAAAATTCCACATTTTTGAGCACTAACATGAGAGAAAATTCTTTCCTCCAGGCCAAAACAAACTCTGGCATGAATTTTTCAGTATCATACTTGTTGAAATTACAGATTACAATTCATTATTGCAGTAAAGCACTTTCATATTGTGTAGAAGTGTATGTATATTTGCTGTAGGAATCATTATTTGCTACAGCAAGTCTTTTCAGGTTTAAAAGGTCCAATTTCATATCATTTTGCTACTATTGATTTTTGTAATTTTAAGCTCTCAAAACATTCTCTTTGTTTTATGTATGCCTTTTGTGACCAAAACAACAAGAAAACATTGTAATTTTGGGAGAAATAATTCTTTTAATTTTTGCAGAAAATTTTAAATTCGAGGATTTCGCATTTTTTACCATTTTTTACATATTCCTTCTCTTTGACACCCAGTAGATACAAAATGAAAGCTTCCTCTTCAAAATCAAAGAGGCTTTTGAGATAAAAAAGGTTTGAAGGAAGTGGTTTTGACCTATGGAAGGAAAGAATGTAGAGCATTCTTTTTTTGAAGGAATACAAAAGAACTTTTTCACAGACTAAACCAACGGAAATGACAAATGCAACTCGGAGTAATCTCAACAAAAAAGCCATCACATACATTAAGATAACTATATCCGATGAGATTTGGTGGATTCGGCCACTTCTTATGTCATGTAGAAAAAGCTAAAAGCTACCTACGAAAACACTACATCTATAAACCAAGTTCACCTGATGAAAAAGCTCATAGTTATGCAACTTGACGAGTCTAGAAGTGCAATTGAGCACTTATCATGGTTCACAAAGGCCTTGTCCCCACTCTAGGACTCCAACCGATGATAAATTGAAGGCAATTTTCTTATTGATGTCATTGCACGAGTCTTGAAAGACTCTTGTGATATCTTTGCTCAACAACCCCAATCTCACATTTAATGGAGTAAGAAGGTTATATCCTCAACGAGAAAATCACACGAAAAGCTAGTGAAGAGGGAAGCATTTGAAGCAACTTGGTAAGAGGCCGGACAAAGAAGAAAGAAGGCAACAAGGAAAGAGATGGGGGCAAAAGCAAAAGCAAAGACAAAGGATAGGTGACTTGCTATCAATGTGGTAGCAGAGGTCACAAGAAGCCAGATTGTAGGTACTACAAAGCTGAGCTAGATAGGAAAATGAATGTGTGTGAGAAGAATAAAAAGAGAACAAGGTTGATGTATATGACAACTTCAAGGACAAAGAGAAGAAGGCCGAAGTAACCTCTAATGTATATTGGAAACAACGTCACAATAGCACAAAACCTTAAATTCCAGCAACCCTAATTTTTGGTACTTAGCCAAATTTTGGTCACAGAAGCTCAAAAAATTTTATTAGCCCATTAGATAGTACTAAAGAGAACTTTCATTAGGTATATAACACTCAGTCATCAGAGATCCAGAAACAGTAGAAAACCCTAACCCTAAGTTCTGTGCAAAAATATGTTTTTACAGATTCTTAACCCTTATGATCTGAGCATTTAGGAAAGCATCTTATCTTATCTATCTGATGGCCAAATAATGTGATCGCAGCCTGTTTCAACTTTCTACTCCAAAAGCATATTTGGCTGCAAAATAACTCTATCGCAAATTCTTTTAATGATCTCATAATTTTTTGTTTTTTGGAAAGCATGCACATGATTTTATCATGGGCAGTCCATAATCCTATATGCAGCATATTGGGGTCATTATATCATCATCTCAAGGAGTGCTCAAGCATACACAAGCTTGGAGGAGTGTTCTACACTTGGAGGAGGTGTGCTCTATCTTTGTTGCAGATTTGGAGGAGTTCTTGGCAGCCAACCATCAGCATATTGTTGAGTCTTGTGAGTAGCAAGTCTAATTTCAGTTTTCTAATTGCTATTTCAGCAAGTTCTGATTTAGGGTTTCTGAAACCCTAATTTCAAAATTAGGGTTTGCTGTAAAACAGTTCTAAACTGTTCATATTCACTTCAAACTCACATACACACACTCTTCATACCTCTTAGGCACTCTACACACAAACTCTTGTATCTAGTTCCCGAAATTCTGCCTATATTCAGTTTTTGTATCTACATTCAGCTCATATTCAGTTTTGTAACCATATACACACATTGTAATTTGACAGTCAATATAAATTAGTGTAGGTAGGAATTTGTTTATCGTTACACTTTGAAAAATTGTCTTTTCTCTCTCTATCTCTCAATTATCTAATTTTGAATCTTAAGGTGTGTATGCTAGGGTTCATTTGTTGGAAGATCCTGTAAACTTGTGATTATATTGTTATTAAGGCCCGGCCCATTTCCAACATTTGGTATCAGAGCATAGTTGACATACACCCTTAACAAGATGAGTAATTATAGACTTGAGAATGAAGAGAAGCTTGAAGAAATATCCAACTATCCAATGTAGAGTTTTATGACGATGCATCTGTTAGTATCAAAAGACTTGTGGAATATTGTTAATGGCACTTATCCAAGGCCAAGACAAGTAAGAGAAGATGTTGCTTCATCTTCTAGGAGACCTGATGTTCAAATTTCTACTCAACAAGAGGTTAGTGAAGAAGAAGAAACTCTTTCATCATCCGGAGTCTGTGGTACTACTAGATTACTTCCTACAAAAGAGCAATCCAAATGGGATTGAGGGGATGCACAAGCACTTTCATATATTGCTATGGGAGTCAAAAGGCATATTACACCCCAAATCAGGTCATGCAGAACTTCTCGTCAGGCTTGGTTGGAGTTAGAGAATCTCTATCAATGCAAAAATCCTCCTAGGAAAGCTCTTCTAAGGAGACAGTTAGCCAACACAAGGATGAGAGTTGGTGAGTCGGCTCATACACATATTTCGAAGCTCAAAGACTTACGAGATCAGTTACTCAATGTTGGAGTCAGTATTTCAAATGAAGAGATGGTAAACACACTTCTAAACTCACTTCCATCTTCATATCGTAAATTTGTTACTCTTTATCTCTCTCTACAAAAGATAGAGAACTTTCATTTTGAAGAGTTGCAATTCCTGTTACTTCAAGATGAAGATCGACAAATATAGAAGAGAATGATGAAGCCATGTTATCATCATCAAAGGGTAAGAAGAAGAAGGAGACCACAAAAAAGGAGAAGAAGTGTCGGCAAACTAAGAAATAAAGTCTTCTAATCCTACTCCTACCACATCTTCCCCTACTACTTCCTCTACACTTTAAAAAAAAAACCTTTCTACTACATCCACTTCAAAGAAAGGAATTTGCCACTACTTCAAGAAATCGAGTCATTTCATAACAGAATGCAAAAAAAGGCTTTATAACGAGAAGAAAAAAGCATCGGGTAATAATGCTAAAGATGATTCAAAACCTAAGTCTTCAAAGGAAGAATCTTATGCATGTGTCAATGATCAAGTAACATTAAATGCAATGTTCGATAATCCTTGGATTTTTTATTCTCGGACTACTAAGCATAGGACAGATTGCAAGAAGGTATTTTCTTCTCTTACTAACTCTACAGGTAGAAGAGTGACCATAGTAGATGGTCATGATTTGGATGTTGTCGGTGTTGGAGAGGTGAACCTTAAGTCAAGAGCAAATGGAAATTTCACAATTTCTAATGTTCTTTATGTTCCAAACATGAAGAAGAATTTGCTCTCTATATCTACCTTCTTGTTAGATAGTTTTAAAGTTTCTTTCAAGAAAGATTCATGTCAAATCCTATCACCTAATGAGCAACATTGTATACTTCAAAGTGAAAACAGAAGTGGCATGTTTGTGTTATCCAAAATTAGACATGCTAATGTTGTTAGGTCTCCTACACCTAAGGAGAACATGAAGTTATCGCATACTAGATTTGGTCCTATTAGTTACAAAGCTCTGAAGCACATCAAAGATCATGGTATGGTGGAGAGTTTTCCTACTTTTGCTTTACAAGATGATGCAGAATCATGTGAAGGATGTCTTGAAGGAAAGCTTCACAAACTTCCTTTCAAGAAGCATGGATACATTGCGGCCACAAGGAAGTTGCAAATCATACATTCACATGTGAATGGTCCTATGAGAAAGGATACCCATCGAGGTTTCACATATTTCATTACTTTCATTGATGATTTTTCAAGATATTCATGGATTTATGGTCTTAAAGCAAAGCTAGCGGTCTTTCCTACTTTCAAGAAGTTCTTAACTATGGTTGAAAATGAAAGTTAGACATAAATTCAGATTTTGACAAGTGATAGAGGAGAAGAGTACATGTCAAAAAACTTAAGTCTTTTCTTGAAGACAAAGGTATTTCTCATCAACTCACTATTGCTTATACTCCATAACGAAATGGTGTTGCAAAGAGAGAGAATAGGATACTCGTTGAGATGATGTGTAGCATGATGTCATCCAAAAAACTTTCCCCTAAATTTGGTTTGATGCAATACATACAGCTAATCACATTCTAAATAGGTCATCCACTAAAGCTTTAAAGGTTGTCACACCTTATAAAGCTTATTATGGGAGTTACTTCAAAGTTCTTGATTCTCCGGCTTATGTTCACATTGAGAAGAAGGATCGTGGTAAGCTTGATGTAAAAGCCATTAAAGCTATCTTTATTGGTTATGCAATTGAAAGCAAAGGATATTGATTCTATGCTCCAAAAATAGGTGATATCTTACTCTCACGCAATGCACATATTACAGAAAGTCAGTTGTATGATAAGAAGGAAGAGATTCCACATTTCATAAAAGCATATAACTATGCATTTTTGGGAAGGAATTTGGATTCTTAAATTCAGCCATACAAGGGGGCTGATGAACCTTCTCAAACCCTAAAAGATGCATGTGAAGAGAGAGTTCCATTACCTACATCAGTACTTAGTCCATCATCAATACCTCTTGATATTCCAACTTATGAAGTTGGAGAAGTTTCCAGAGTTCCAGGAGAAAGAGATACTAAAGAACCAGACGAGATTTCACCATTGTTCAAGAATACTCTGAGATGGTTATATCAAACTTGGAAGGGCAGCAGTATAAAAAACTTCACAAGACAAAACCGAAGTCAGACAAGGAGAGAACACGCACATCAAGTAAACATTTTAGCACTAACTTTAGTTGAGGATGGACCTGCTAATGTTAAAGATGCACGACAAAGTCTCCTATGGAAGAAAGCTCTGCAAGAAGAGATTGATTCTATTCATAAGAATCAACCATGGAAGCTCTGTAAGTTACCAAAAGAATAAAAAAGCAATTGTTGTTAAGTGGATCTTCAAAATTAAAAGAAATGCAGATGGTACAATTGACGAATATAAAGCAAGATTAGTTGTCAAAGGTTATGCACAAAAGAAAGGAATTGACTATGATGAGACCTTTGCATCTACTTCTAGAATGACAATAGTCAAAATAGTACTTTCTCTTGTTGCATTCTTTGGTTAGAATGTATACCATTTAGATATCAAAATAGCTTTTCTTAATAGTGATCTTCATAAAGATGTCTACATTCAGACAGCCAGAAGGCTTTGAAGAGACAGGTAAAGAGCATTTAGTACGCAAGCTTATTAAAATATTGTATGGTTTAAAGCAACCACTAAGAGCATGATATGAGAAGATACATCTCTATCAAGGTGGTATGGAACGTTTGGTACTGCACGTACAGAACGTGGTGCCATACCAGACGTCTCCAAATGGAAAGTTTAGGAGCGTTACCTATATATATATATATATATATATATATATATATATATATATATATATATATATATATATATATATATATATATATATATATATATATATATATATATATATATATATATATATATATGTATGTGTGTGTGTGTATGTATGCATGTATGTATGCATGAATGTATGTATGTATGTATGTATGTATGTATGTATGTATGTATGTATGTATGTATGTATGTAATATGTATGTATGTATGTATGTATGTATGTGTGTGTGGAACGTGATGCCATGCCATATGCAAGCATATGGAAAGTTTAGGAATGTTACCTTCATATATACAGATATATATATGTATATATATACATATACATACATATATATGTATGTATAAAGGTAATGTTCCTAAACTTTCCATATGCATATATATATATATATATATATATATATATATATATATATATATATATATATATATATACATACATACATACATACATACATACATACATACATACATACGTACGTACGTACGTACGTACGTACGTACGTACGTACGTACGTACGTACGTACGTACGTACGTATGTATAAAGGTAACGTTCCTAAACTTTCCATATAAAAATATATATATATATATATATATATATATATATATATATATATATATATATATATATATATATATATATATATATATATATATATATATATATATATATATATATATATATATATGTGTGTGTGTGTGTAATAGGCCTCTTTTCTAGTGAAATAATTCATTTTGAACTTTCTGAATTTCATTGTGGGGATAATGCTTAGAATGAATAATTAGGTCATTTTATGCATGTAGGAAAAATTTTGGGTTGACAAGTTTCATATTCTCTCTCTAGACCTTATTTGCATCATGTTTTCTAGTCAAATTTTGAAGGTGAAAATGAAAGAATTAGGAAAAACTCTGTATGAGATAAAGGTAGAGCAAGTATGGGACAATAAAAGTGCCTGAGTGAAATTTTTGTGAATCATGTTTTAAGTACCTCGTTCAGGGTCCTACATATAGTTCATTGTAAGAAAATGCCTTGATTTTACTCTCTAGAATTTGGAAACTTGCAGGGCTCAAAAGTGGCATTTGGAGGAGGATTTGGACCTCGGACGTCTCTAACACTATTGTGCAGATCGCAAAATTGAATAAAAGTGTCTCTCACAAGCTTAAGCTAATTCCTCACCGTTTTTGAGTTACAGGGCTTTGAAAAGTGTCATTTTCTAACACTAAAAATTTTTATAAAAAAAACGAGGGCATATCTAATTCTATTCGAGCCTATGATTTTGATGCTCACGTGTCACCATGTCTAAATATGGATATTTTCGGATATATCTTTTTGGTGTTTTTCTCCTAGTTTTAGGCAGGTACGCTAAAGAAAGAAAGCACACTACGATCGCATGGCTTTTTGCGAAAGTTTTGGAGAAACTCAACTTTTTCTAAATTTGGTGGATCGCACACTTCTTTGGGGGAGGGAAGCGATAAAACTCTGATATAGGTAGACCTGCACGTCAAAATGGGGGACACACAAAAACCTGAGAATTACTTTGTGATTGTGTCAGGGAGCACTAGATTGTGCTCTCTGACTTCACTAGACAAGATTTCGGAAATACACTTATGATTACAAGAACACCCACATAGGGAAAATAATACAAGAAGATGGATCTAATACAAGACGTCCCACAACCCGAGACTAATAGGTATGGAAAACTGGACTAGAGATGATACAGGAGATCCCACAACCCGAGATCGTAAGTATGAGACAAGATGTCTGGATTACAAGAACTCCCTTCTGGGAGATGAACTGAATACAAGAAAGAACTTGACAAGATCTCGTACTACGAGATTACAAGAGGACAAGACAGGATGTCCAAGAACTAGATTAGACAGGACTAGAACAAGAAACAAGACAGGAACTGGAACTGGAACTTGAAGAGTACTTACTTGGCGGTCACGACTCCTTGAGCTCCCAAGACTGGTATTGGCAAAATTGATTATGAATGTGGCCAACCCCTCCTTATATAGGTTTTCCAAGGGCGGTTCTAGGGCGGTTAGGAATTGATGATCTCATCGATGATGTCATCGATTCGAAGCATGGTCTCTGGATATCAGAATCAAGCAAGAAGACAGTCGATCTCAAGGTTTTGGCACGTTCGAGACGCAATGGAAGCATTAGTTTCCCCAAATTCTGGACCAATCATGAGATATAGGATTCACATGGAATCTGAGACTTAGGATGGTTTCCTTTGTCCATGACATTACCTCCCCCTCAAGCGACGAGTTCCACGAGGAGCGGTCACATTCTCTGGTCTCGTCTTCATTGGATTTCTCTTATGGAATTCTCGAACCTTGATTGGTGCTCTTTGAAGGTTTTCTACGGGTTCCCAAGTACGATCATTGATGTCATACCCTTTCCAATGAATAAGGTACTCTAATCTTCCTCGGGATATTCTCGAATCTAGGACATGCTCGACTTCAAATTCTTCATGATCATCAATCTCGATAGGTGGTGGACTAGTTCTCTCCCCCCTCAATGGTGAAATCTGATATGGTTCCAACATGGATACATGGGAAACTAGATGTATTCTCATGGTACTTGGTAGCTGGAGCTTGAAGGTGACTGGATTAATCTTGGCCAAGATGGTGAATGGACCAAATCTTTGATGATCTAACTTTGCACAAGGCCTTGAAGTTTGCAAATTGCTTCTGAGTTACCATACTTTATCTCCAATTTGATATGATGGATTCTCAACACGATGTTGATCTACATAGTACTTATATTGTTCTTGAGCTTTAAGGATCTTTTGCTTGAGTTCTTTGTGAATGTCCATTAGGTACTGAGCCTTGTCTCTGGCAGCTGGGTTCTTGACATGATTTGAGAGTTTTATATCCATCCTTGGATGTTGTCCATAATTTGCAAAGAAGGGAGTCTGCTTAGTAGATGCATGAACACTATTGTTATAAGCAAACTCTGCAAATGGTAAAAGCTCAAACCAATCATTTTGATGATAGTTGCTCTTGCAACGGAGATATTGCTCCATGACTTGATTCATCCGTTCTGTTTGTCCATCAGTTTGTGGATGATTTGTTATGGATAGTTTAACTTGAATACCAAGGAGCTTGCAAAGACTTTTCTAGAAGCTGGATATGAACTGTGGACCTCGATCACTGACAATATCATCAGGCAATCCATGAAGCCTAAATATGTACATGAGAAAAAGTCTAGCAGTGGCTGCACCTGTGATTGCCTTGGTAGTTGGAATGAAGTGTGCCATCTTTGTAAATCTATCCACAATAACAAGAACGGCATCATACTTATCTGACTTTGGTAGATCTGTGATGAAATCCATAGACAATGAAGCCCATGGCCTTTCTAGAATAGGTAGAGGTTGCAAGAGGCCATGAGGTTTATGTCGTGGTACCTTAGATCTATTGCAAGTATCACAGGTTCGGATATATTCTTTGACTTCCTTCCACATCTGAGGCCACCAAAAGTCCCTTGATGTGAGTTCTATTGTTTTATTCACTCCAAAATGTCCTGCTGCAAGGTTATCATGGCGTTGTTGGAGTACTTGGATCCTGGGCTTTCCTGGAGGAACATACAATAGGTTCTTATAGAGTAGTAACCCATCCTTTTCCTAAAATTCGTTTACTTCTTGGAATTTTCCTTCTTGAGATTTCTGCTTAATGTTACAAAACAATTCATCTTGTGGTAGATTCTCACGGATCAAATGATTCAAGGCTGAATCTTCATGATGGGTTGAAGAGATAGCTGCCAACTAGAGATGCTCAAGCTTGAGTAATACACTCTCTTGTTGATCAAAGGCCTCTTCACCCTTCTTTGGTGCAAGGTAAGATCTTCTAGACAAGGCATCTGACTGACATTGTTGACGTCCTGGACGGTAGGTGATGACAAAGTCGAACCTGGATAGAAAGTTACTCCATCGAGATTGCCTTCTATTGAGAATGCAGGTGGTCATAAAATACTCTAGGTTCTTGTGATCTGTATATACAGTAACTTTATGAGCTTCTCCTTCTAGATGGTGACGCCAGGTATCAAACGCATCCACTATGGCAAGAAGTTCTTTATCATGAATTTCATAATTAATTTCTGGAGGGGAAAAATTCCTTGAATGATATGCAACTGGATGTAGGTGTCCATCATCTCCATATTGGGATAGAATGGCCCCTAGGGCAAAGTCTGATGCATTTGTTTCTAGGAAGAAGGATTTGCTCGAATCAGGATGAACTAGGATTGGGGCAGTAGTGAATGCGGATTTCAGGGTATGAAAGGCTTTTTCTGCTTCTTCGGTCCATGAAAATTTTGAGTTTCCTGTAAGCTTGGTAAGAGGTGTCACAATCTTGGAGTAATCTCTAATGAATATCCTATAAAAATTGGAAAACCCTAGAAAACATTGTACATCTCGAACACACGAAGGTGGTTGCCAATCAAGGATTGTCTTGATCTTCTTAGGGTCCATAAAGATTCCTTTCTCTGATACAATGTACCCTAAAAACTCCACTTCTGTTTGATGGAAGTAGCACTTCTCCAATTTTGCATATAACCCTTTTTTTCTTAGTTTCTCTAGGACTATCTTTACATGACATTCATGATCTTCTAGATTTTTGGAGAATATCAAGATATCATCAAGATATATTACCATAAAATCATCTAAATACTCTCGAAATATATCATGCATCATATGTTGAAAGACTGCTGGTGCATTTGTGAGACCAAATGGCATAACTACATATTCAAAGTGTCCATACCTTGTTCGGAATGTTGTCGTCCATTCGTCTCCTTCTCTGATCCTGACAAGATTGTATGCTCCTCGAAGGTCAATCTTAGTGAAGAACTTTGCTTTTTTGAGGCATTCCAAGAGCTCTGATATAAGTGGTAGAGGATATCTGTTCTTTATTGTGACTTTATTCAAACCACGATAATCCACACATATTCGAAGAGTTCCGTCCTTCTTCTTTACAAATAGGATAGGGGCTCCTGCAGGAGACTTCGAGTGTTTGATAAACCCCTTGGCTTGATTCTCATCAATATTCTTACATAATTCTGTAAGTTCCTCTGGGGATAGTCTATAGATTGGCCCGAAGGGTGGTTGTGCTCCCTCTTGAAGTTCTATGGCACAATCATAAGGTCTATGCTCTGGGAGCATATCTGCATTCTTTTTTTCAAAGACATCTTCAAACCCTTGGTATTGGTCAGGTAGCTTCATTGAATCATCTTTCTTGGGCTCTTGAGTTGGTATGGCATAGATCATATACGCCGGTTCCTTCCTTACTGCATGCATGAAGGCTTTGGCTCCAACATATTCCGGGTTCTTCTGGATATCTCGACGGGTGATTTTATTATTCTCCCAATTAATTTCTGGATTATGTTTCTTTAACCACGGCATTCCGATGATAACCATGTTTACTGGACTTGATATTACATTGAAACATGTGTGAATCATGGTCACCAAGGTGTACTCTTAGTGGTATGGTTTCCATGGTTATATTCCCTGTTGCTAGAGATCGTCCATCTACTACTTCAGCTATTACTGGCTTGTTCTTCCGAAGTACTGGAATTCCATGTTTCTTAATGAATCCCTCATCAATGAAACATGAGGAGGCTCCTGAATCTACCAGAGCTATAAGGGAAAGGGTCTTCTTAGACATGATTAACTTGACAAGGGGAAGACATGTTTCTATGGGTGTGGCTGGAATTATGAGACCCTTTCTTATATCATGGTCCAGCTGTATGGTCTCTTTTATAACTTGACTTCCTCGTTTCCCTGCT
The DNA here is from genome assembly GCA_020310875.1 of Ceratopteris richardii. NCBI lineage: Eukaryota > Viridiplantae > Streptophyta > Polypodiopsida > Polypodiales > Pteridaceae > Ceratopteris > Ceratopteris richardii. The sequence continues at coordinate 48,734,361 of CM035416.1, read as the reverse complement.
CTACAAGGGTGGCTGCGACTTTGGAGTTCGTTCTCTTGTTGGGACAATTAATGGCAATATGGCCAGGGTTTCCACAATACAAGCATAACTTGTTATCCCTCCTTCTTTGTTTCTCTTGTGGTGTTAGAGGCTGGAACCTAGTTACATCTATCTGCATAGGTTCGGGCATAGACTCATCTCTATGAGTGGGCTGGAAGGGTTTCCATTGGCGAGGTCTTCCTTCTACTTGTTTTTCTTGTTTCCTTTCAAAAAGGCGGTTATCACATTGAATAGCTTGGTTGATGTATTCATTCAATGTCTTAACCTCTCCCATCATGAGTAGAAGGTCCTTCACATCATCTCTTAAGCCCCATCTAAATTGGCTTATGAAATAATCTTCGTGCCAAGTGAGGTCACATATCAACTGCCTAAATTCAGATGCATAGGTAGAGGCAAGGCGATTACCTTGACGTAGCTTCCGAAGTTTTGTTTCTGCCACTCGACTCGTGCCTGCATCTCCAAATGTAGCAATGAGCTCTCCAAGAAATCCCTCATAGTCATGAAGTACGGCCATATCCTTCTCCAAGATTGGGGCGAACCATGATAAAGCTTGACCATAGAGCAAGGTTCCAATAAAACCGACCTTGGATGCATCATCAGGGTATCTATCAGGCTGCATGCGGATGTACAATTTGACTTGTTGCAAGAATCCTCGAAACTTTGTGCGATCACCATCGAACTTTTCTTGGATGCATCATCAGGGTATCTATCAAGCTGCATGCGGATGTACAATTTGACTTGTTGCAAGAATGCTTGAAACTTTGTGCGATCACCATCGAACTTTTCTGGCATGCAAATCTTGGGTTCCTTCATAAATGATGTACTACGTCGTTGATTCACTTGAATACTCCCTTGATTTGCTTGAAGACTCCCGATTCGTTCTTGTAATTCTTGGAGGAGTGCACCTATATGCACTGGATGTCCCATCTTGACTTGTGTCTATCGATGACTTAGGTCTTCGACTTGTTGTTGGAGACTCTGAAGTGATGCTACAATCTGTTCATAAGCCTTCTCCATGATGCCTGGTCTTGGATAGAAGGCGGTCTTGCCAAAATGTCAGGGGAGCACTAGATTGTGCTCTCTGACTTCACTAGACAAGATTTCGAAATTACATTTATGATTACAAGAACACCCACATAGGGAAGATAATACAAGAAGATGGATGTGATACAAGACGTCCCACAACCTGGGACTAATAGATATGGAAAACTCGACTAGAGATGATACACGAGATCAGACAACCCGAGATCCTAAGTACCAGACAAGATGTCTGGATTACAAGAACTCTGGGAGATGAACTGAATACAAGAAAGAACTTGACAAGATCTCGTACTACGAGATTACAAGAGGACAAGACAGGATGTCCAAGAACTAGACTAGACAGGACTAGAACAAGAAACAAGACAGGAACTGGAACTGGAACTCTGCGTCATATTTGTTTCTACTCTTCCGCATCAGATTTTCTCTTACCTTGTGCAATCTCTGCGTTCTTCTCTCCACTATTATTGTTGAGTGATCGAAAGATTGTGATTGGGGATAGATTGTGATTGAGAAAACGCTACACAGTGTGTGTATGTATGTATGTATGTATATATGTGTGTGTGTGTATATATACATATATATATATATATATATATATATATATATATATATATATATATATATATATATATATATATATATATATATATATATATATATATATAGGTAACGTTCATAAACTTTCCATATGCATATATATATATATATATATATATATATATATATATATATATATATATATATATATATATACCTTCATAAGTTCAGAGTTATCCAAACTTACGAACTCAAGATAGAGAACACAAACACATACACATTGGAAAAAATAACAAACAAAAGCAAGGGACTTAACACCAATATAAGACATGAAAAATACAACCAAGAAAGAAAAAACCAAGAAAGAAAACCAATACAAAAAGAGATGCACACACACTCACATGAACACGAACACACATACACACACACACAAAACAAAAAATAAATAAATAATAAAAATAAAATAAAAAAATAAAAAATAAAGCTTCAATTTTTTTTACTTCCATTAAAATATATATATATATATATATATATATATATATGTATATATATATATATATACACATATATGTATATATATATATATATATATATATATATATATATATATATATATATATATATATATATATATATATATATATATATGTGTGTATGTATGTATGTATGTATGTATGTATGTATGTATGTATGTATGTATGTATGTATGTATGTATGTATGTATGTATGTATGTATGTATGTATGTATGTATGTATGTATATATATATGTATATATATGTATATATATATATATATATATATATATATATATATATATATATAGAGAGAGAGAGAGAGAGAGAGAGAGAGAGATATAGATAGATAGATAGATAGTTTCATTGCCTCATGAGTAATGATTAGATTGAGGGGATTTGAGAATCCCTATCATACATCACATATGTGTCTCTCTCTCTCTCTCTCTCTCTCTCTCTCTCTCTCTCTCTCCCTCCCTCCCTCCCTCCCTCCCTCCCTCCCTCCCTCCCTCCCTCCCTCCCTCCCTCCCTCCCTCCCTCCCTCCCTCCCTCCCTCCCTCCCTCCCTCCCTCCCTCCCTCCCTCCCTCCCTCCCTCCCTCCCTCCCTCCCTCCCTCCCTCCCTCCCTCCCTCCCTCCCTCCCTCCCTCCCTCCCTCCCTCCCTCCCTCCCTCCCTCCCTCCCTCCTCTCTCTCTCTCTCTCTCTCTCTCTCTCTCTCTCTCTCTCTCTCTCTCTCTCTCTCTCTCTCTCTCTCTCTCTCTCTCTCTAATATATTTCGCTTCAATTTTTTTACAAAAAAATTTGAATACGTTCCAAATGCATTTTAGAACGTACCTTCCATATGGAATGTTCCGTATGTTCCATACACATTTGGAACGCGTTCCAATCCAACCATGATCTCTATCTTCTATCTAGTGGTTTTGAAAACTCCCTACTCTTTATGATAAAGTGGAAAAAGAGTGTCTTAATTATTATTATCATATATGTTGATGATATGATTATGACATGTCCCAAGGATTCAAGCCTTTAGTTTTTTAAAGCACAACTTAAGCATACATTTGATGTGAATGATTTGGGTATTTTATATTATTATTGTCATGGACAAAGGAAACCATTTAGAACTTCAGATTCCATGTGACTTCTATATCTCATGATTCGTTTAGAATTTGGAGAAACCAATGCTTCCATTGAGTCCGAAACGTGCCAAAACCCTAAGATCGACTGTCTACTTGCTAGATTCTGACATCTAAAGGTCTTGTTTTAGATTGTTAAAATCATCATGACATCATGAATTCCTTAACCGACTTTATGACCACCCTCGAACTCCTATATAAAGAAGCCTTGACCACATACATACTCAGTCTTGCCGATACCAATCTTGGGAGCTCAAGTAGTCATGATCACCAAGTAAGTACTTTCGAAGTTCCAGTTCAAGTTCTTGTCTTATTCCTTGTTCTAGCCATGATTAGTCTAGTTCTTAGACGTCTAGCCTTGTCCTCTTGTAATCTCGTTTATGAACTTGTCTAGTTATTTCTTGTATCTCGTTCATCTCCCTGAAGGGAGTTCTTGTAATCAAGAGATCTTGCTTCATACCTACGGTCCCGAATTGTGGGATCTTCTGCATCATCTCTAGTTGAGTTATCTATACCTATGAGTCCCGAGTTGTGGGAATTCTTGTATTAGTTATTTATTCTTGTATTATTTCCCTATGTGGGTGATCTTGTAATCAAAAGTGTAATTATGAAATCTTGTATAGTCTAGTCAGAGGGCACAATCTAGTGCTCCCCTGACATTTTGGCAAGACTAGCTTCTATCCAAGACCATGCATCATGGAGAACACTTATGAACGAATTGTGGCATCACTTCAGAGTCTCCAACCACAAATCGAGGACCTAACTCACAGACAGACACAAGTCGAGATGGAACATCAAGTGCACGTAGGCTCACTCCTCCAAGAATTACAAGAACGAATCGGGAATCTTCAAGCAAATCAAGGAAGTATTCAAGTGAATCAACGACTTAGCTCATCCTTCATGAAGGAACCCAAGATTTGCACGCCTGAAAAGTACAAAGTTCCCTGGATTTCTCAAGCAAGTTAAATTGTACATCCGTATGCAACCTGATAGATACCCTGACGAGGCATCCAAGGTAAGGTTTATTGGAACCTTGCTCTGTGGCCAAGCATTATCATGGTTCACCCCAATCTTGGAGAAGAACATGGTTGTACTTCAAGACTATCATGGGTTTCTTCGAGAACTCACCGCCACATTTGGAGATGCAGACACGAGTCGAGTAAAAGAAACAAAACTCCAGAAGCTACGTCAAGGTAACCGCCCTGCCTCTACCTATGCATCAGAATTTAGGGAATTGATATGTGATCTCACTTGGCACGAAGATTATTGCATGAGCCAATTTAGATGGGGTTTAAGAGATTATGTGAAGGACCTTCTGCTCACGATGCCAAACGTTAAGACATTGAGTGAATCCATCACCCAAGCTATTCAATGTGATAACCGCCTTTTTGAAAGGAAACAAGAAAAACAAGTAGATGCAAGACCTCACCAATGGAAACCCTTCCAACCCACTCCTAGAGATGAGTCTATGCCCGAACCTATGCAAATAGATGTAACTAGGTTCCTTCCTCTTAACACCACAAGAGAAACAGAGAAGAAGAGATAACAAGTTATGCCTCTATTGTGGAAACCCCGGACATATTGCAGTCAATTGTCCCAACAAGAGAACAAAGTCCAGAGTTGTATCCATCCTTGTAGAGGAGGGAAACAAGGAAGTCCGGTTGTAAAAGAGACCGTACAGCCAGACCATGATATAAGAAAGGCTCTCATAATTCTAGCTACACCCATAAAAACATGTCTTGCCCGTGTCAAGTTAATCATGTCTAAGAAGACCCTTTCCCTTACAGCCCTAGTAGATTCAGGAGCCTCATGTTTCATTGATGAAGGATTGGTTACAAAACATGGAATTCCAGTACTTCCGAAGAACAAACCAATAGTAGTTGAAGTCGTAGGTGGACGACCTCTAGCATATGGGAATATAACCATGGAAACCACACCATTAAGAGTACACCTTGGTGACCATGATTCTCGCATATGTTTCAACGTAATATCAAGTCCTGTAAATTTAGTTATCATTGGAATGCCCTCGATTAAAAAAAAAAACATAATCCAAACATTAATTGGGAAAAGAATAAAATCACCCATTGAGATATCCAGAAGAGCCCCACATATGTCGGAGCCAAAGCCTTTATACATGTAGTAAGACAAGAACCGACATAGATTATCTATGCCATACCAACTCAAGAGCCCAAGAAAGATGATTCAGTGAAGCTACCCTACCAATACCAAGGTTTTAAAGATGTTTTTGAAAAGAAGAATGCAGATATCCTCCCGGAGCATAGACCTTATGACTATGCCATAGAACTTCAAGAGGGAGCACAACCACCCTTCGAACCAATCTATAGACTATCCCCATAAGAACTTACAGAATTACATAAGAATATTGATGAGAATCTAGCCAAGGGGTTTATCAAACACTCAAAGTCTCCTACAAGAGCCCCTATCCTATTTGTAAAGAAGATGAACGGGACTCTCCGAATGTGCATAAACTATTGTGGGTTGAATAAAGTCACAATAAAGAACAGATACCCTCTACCATTTATATCAGAGCTCTTGGAACGCCTCGAAAAAGCAAAGTTCTTCACGAAGATGGACCTTTGAGGAGCTTACAAAGTGTCAGGATCAGAGGAGACGAATGGAAGACAGCATTTCGAACAAGGTATGGGCATTTTGAATATGTAGTTATGCCATTTGGTCTCACAAATGGTCCAACAGTCTTTCAACATATGATGAATGATATATTTCGAAAGTATTTAGATGATTTTGTGGTAACATATCTCGATGATATCCTGATATTCTCCAAAAATCTGGAGGATCATGAATATCACGTAAAGATAGTCCTAGAGAAATTAAGAGAAAAAGGTTTATATGCAAAATTGAAGAAGTGTCCTTTCCTTCTGACAAAAGTGGAGTTTTTAGGGTACATTGTATCAGAGAAAGGAATCTTTATGGATCCTAAGAAGATCAAGACAATCCTTGATTGGCAACCACCTTCATGTGTTCGAGATGTACAATGTTTTCTAAGGTTTGCCAATTTTTAGAGGATATTCATCAGAGATTATTCCAAGATAGTGACACCTCTTACCAAGCTCACAAGGAACTCGAAATTCTCATGGACAGAAGCAGCAAAAAAAAGCCTTTCCGACCTTGAAATCAGCATTCACCATTGCTCCAATTCTACCCAAAATGCTAACAAGAACGGATGAGCGGGCTCGATTCTCAAAATAACGACCTAACCTCTAAAATGTAGATTAAGTGAACAAGATCAAACGGTATCTAAGGTTTGACGTTGAGCCAAACTAGGCCGGAAAAGTGCCTAGCCCTAGTGGTACGCGAATCAGGGAAACTATAGTGCAAGATAAAGTCTTTTCGGCAAGGCATTTGACTAACATCATTGCTGGTTTCCTATATGATACATGATGACAAAATCAAATCAGGATAAGAAGTTACTCCATCAAGATTGTCTTTTGTTAGGGGCATGGGTGTTCATAAAATACTCTAAATTCTTGTGATCCATGTACACAGTAACTTTATAGGCTATTCCCTCTAGATGATGATGCCAAGTATCAAAAGCATGATGCATCCACTATGGCAAAAAGCTCTTAATCATGGATTTCATAGTTAATCTCTAAAGGGTCATATATTCTATATCAAACTCTACATTGAGTGAGCATTGCATTACCTCTAAGGGTATCAAAGTTATGATGTTGATATTTTATATGCTGTGAGGTACAACTCTACCGAGAACCAATCATCATTACTGCATCGCGTATGTTTGAGAATACGTGCTCCCTTTTACTCGAGTTAAACTTTGAATATAGATTAGTTTGAACTGTCTGATACAAGTTGTAGCAAGTTAGCAGTTTTAAATGACATGCTAGTGATGCAAAACCTTGAAACTGTAAAATTTTGATGCGGGAGAAGAAAGGGAAAGAGAGAAAGAAAGACGTGTGCGAGTATATATATATATATATATATATATATATATATATATATATATATATATATATATATATATATATATATATATATATATATATATATATATATATATATATATATATATATATATATATATGCAAGCTGGTTATTTGTAAGAAACAGCATGACTATGCTAATGTGTGTATCTACCACTATCATATTAAACAACGAAGATAAGCAAAAGATTTACTCGTGAAACTCTGCAAGAAGAACAGCTCTATGGTAGCCCACTGTCACGTTGTACTTGGGGAAGTAAGCACCACGCCAAGCTTTCCTTCTCTTCCATCTCCTAGCACTTGGATCAGCAGACGCAAGAACGCAGAGCATAGAAACTAAAAGGTTTTCGTTGAGAGAATCACCAACGAATCCTAGATTCATATTACGAATGGAAGACAGAAAGTTTACAGGTCTTATTTCCGGCAAGTTGCAACTCCTTGGAACCCACTTCCATCTGTTGATAATATCCAAGCCTTCCCTCCTGTTCTTTCCACAATTCCATGCATTTCTGTGGAAAGGGCAATCCTCCCTGTACAGCGGCAACCTTGACTTATTAAAAACCCAGCTACCATCTGCGAAATTGCACTCTCCTCGGGATTCCTTATAGGAACAATGCGATCTCGCTGCCCTAGAGGATGCCCTGGTTTGGCCGTTGAGAAAAGCCTGCAGTAGTGAGGTGGGAGACACGGAAACGAAAAAGGCTATAACTGCCGATATGAGCAGAATCCAAAGCAAGTGAAAGCGGATTGCACCATTTGGCTTCACGCGACGACGGAGCATTGATGAAGCAGCTCGCATCCTGGATCATGTAACTGAAGCATTCACCATTTCCAATCTACTAAGCTCACTCTCCGGGTCATGTCAGTGAACCACTTAGTCTTTCTAAATGCTCTTACAATTGCCATAGAAAGCTCACTGTGCGGGTCATGTTAGGAAACGACTTACTCTTTCTAAATGCTCTGACATTCACCAGCGCCACTCTCGTAAGGTCGCTCTCCGGGTAATGTGACTGAAACACTTAGTCCTTCTACATGCTCTTCCACTGGGCACGGAGTTAAGAAGGACAGCCCCGATTGTACAAATTCAAGGAGAACATTCTTACCGCCCAGATTGTGTCAGTTCAGAACCTTGCATACTTTCTCTACAAGGGAACACGATATGCATTGATTCTTCCGTGTTCCTTCTGCATACTAACCGAACCTCCATGTTTAGCTCCTTCGTTAGTCTAAATCAGATTGTGAGAGATGGAGCTTTTTAGCATCAATATTTTATCTCGCTAGCGGAAGGGCCAAAGACTATGAATTTTCATCATCAGGTCGAAATGTCGTATCTTATTTCACTTTAAACATATTTCCATCTTCTTATAGCAATAATGGATTTTGTAAAGATTATGTCATGATTTTCTTTTAAGAGTACACTGAATTGAAAACACACTCACACATCCAACATCGTAAGGTAGAGGCACCCATCTGTGAGGAACTCATAGATACATGTCCAACTAAGACTTGAACTCAGGACTTTCTCTCAGAGACTCAAGGCGTCAAACCACTTGACTATGTGGGCTTAGACATTATGTCATGATTTTTTATGTCCCTCATTTTTTTAATTTTTGAGTTGATTCCTTCGGGCCATATCTTATCATCTTCATTTTCTTCATTTGTAAACCAATCATCAAATTGAAGTCTATAGGAGGATTCAATCTCTTCCAAGGAGATTCCAACGACGCCCTCGAGAGGGATTGGGCTACTGTCGATGGTAGGGAAGTCAACATGCAAAGATTATCATTGAATTTTTAAGTTCGAGATGTATGTTGGATTCTCTATTAGCCTTATTCGTGTAGGCCAAAGTGATTAAACCAACTTCAATTCCATTTCATTCACTTCCATGGGAGGAAACAAGAGCATGAAGAGTATGATGGTAGAGAAGGCAGATTCTTCAAAGTAGTTATGAATTGATTGGGGCTAATATTCTTTGAGGTCAATCAAATGTTTTAAGCATATATTTCGATGAGAATCTATTTTCCATTCTATTGATGTACAATAGATGACACCCTCATACACTTTTAATTTGTCAAAATCCATGAAAAGTAGAGCTCGTCTTAGTTATAGTCAGAAGAGTGTGAGCAGATAAGATAGATAGATGTCAACTCTCAACTTCCCTAATCATCCAAATATGAAGCCCAAATTGAGTGTGTGATGGATCATTTCAAAGTTAACGAGAAGAAACAAAAATAACATCTACAACTTATTATGAAGCCAAAAATGTATGCAACTTGTCAGTACACTTAGCACAAAACAATTTGTAATTACAAAGAAAGACCAAAAATACTTAGCCTAGTGATAGTGCACATGAAAGGAAGATGTAGCAAGTGTCACACATCAGAATTGAGCAAGAACAACTCACCAAGAAGCCATGAAAGACTGTGCACTAATTTTTCAAAAAGAAGAGCTCTCTTATTCACACTAGCAAAAAGTCTCTTACAAATTAGTTGCACTCCAAAATGGCTCCAAAAGACACCCCAAAAATGCTTCAAAAATAGGCTTTGAAAGCAAAGAATGAAGCTTTGAGGGACCAAAACATGTTCAAGGTAATGTCAACCTTAGTCTTTCCCCTGCTTCAGACACCACAAGAGTGTAGCTTAGTGGCAAGAGATTGCCACGGTTAAGCGAGCTCCGGGGGGAACAGTACTGGGATGGGTGACCTCCCAGGAAGTACCAGGAACCTCTATATTCCTTGATCGTTGAGGTCCTCCCTCACGCGCAGCCAACAGCGCCAACGGTGACTTCGGTGATTCGGATGACAAGGTATGCCAAGGTCTATGCTTTGGTTGCCGCCTTAGTCGTAAGCCTTGGAGAAAGCCCGGGGGGGGGGGGGGGGGGGGCTCGCTTCGCTCGCACAAAAGGAACAAAGCTTTTGCGTAGAATTGCTCTGATACCAATGAAGGGTTTCGACGGTGATGCACCACAGTGCGCTCTCCTTCTCGAGAGCTCCACGACGATATCCTCAAAGTAGAAAACTGAGCTCCTAAGGGCGCACACAGTACTCCATACAGAAGCTAGAGAACATGCAGAAAAACACAATACACAGGGAGCACGAAGACAAACTTCTTAGGTCTTACAAATGCGGTCGAACTTGTAATCCGTGACTGTCCAGGCCACTATATGTTTTATTAAAGAACATATACAAAGAAGTGTCTAGTGGCCATTTGGCCTTTCACATGGACACTAACGGTAACAACCTATGCACAAAAGTCGCTTTCCATAGCAATGGTGCAAAAAAGTGTTGATGTGCAATATATGTCATGCTCATACACCTTTAATTTGTCAAAATCCATGAAGAGTAAACCTTGTTCTAAAGTCAGTGGCATAAACAGACAAATTGGATAGATGTCTTGCCAAGCTTCCTGTATCAACTCTCCTCAACTTCCTTGATTATCCAAATATGAGACCCACGCAATGTGGAAAGTGATCAAAGAAAAAGTTGAAACATTGATCCCGTGATTAAAGAAAAAGATCAACCATGCGATCAAAGAAAAAGATTGACTCCACAACTAAGGAAAAAATATCAACTCTATGATCAAAAGAAAAAGATCAGCTTATCAATCAAGAGAAAAAAGATCAAACCTCAATTAAAGAAAAAGATCGACCTCTCGATCAAAGAAAAATATTAAACCCTCAATCAAGGAAAAAGATTAAAGATTGACCCCCCGATCAAGGAAAAAGATAAAACTCTTGATAAAAAAGGGTCAAGTTTGTCGTCATCTCCAACTCTAAGGGAGACTCACACATGCGATCGAGAGAGATAGCTAGTTGGTAAAAGGGTTATATCTCCCTCACTAGTTGTCCAAATTGAACGTATTATTGCTCATTTTGAAAATAACGAGAAGATTACGAGTTGCACTAGGTAACACTAGCAAAAAAAAAACAACTTATATAGCTTTGTACAAAGCCAAATATGTTTGCAACCTATCAATAAATAAAAAAAGTTAGCACAAAACAATGTTTAATTGTGAGGAAAGACCAAAAGCGCTTATCCTAATGATAATAGACATGAACGGAAGCAAGTAACAAGTTTCCTACATAAGAAATTGAGCAAGAAGAAGTCACCAAGAGGCCATGAAAGCTTGTGCACAAATATTGCAAAAGAAGAGATCTACTATTCACACTAGAAAAAATTATCTTACAAATGAGTTTTTGGCCTTTTTATAGAAGTTTCTCAAGACTATTTCTTTTCATTTTGAAAACCTCTAAAAGAAAAACAAACCTACTCAAAATTGCTATTCTTTCACAGGTTTTCTAAGTGAAGACTCTTCCCTCCATTACAATGTGTTTAAATACAAATCCCATATCTCTATATATAACTATTGTACAATCCCTACAAAAATATGAAAGTGATGGAAAATGACTAAAAATATGAAAAATCTTGTGGGCATCGAGTTCCGAAGATTTCCATTTGAATTTGTAAAATTACTATATGATGATCTCAAACAAGAAAGAGAACATGTGCCTCATGGGACCAAAATTGTGCCCATGATCATAAAGCTCACTAGCTTAGCTAGCATTCCTCCACGTGATAGCTTTTAAGAGGAAGCTTCCACTCAATGGATATCTTTTTATTTTTTTAGGGGAGATCGATCTTATAAGTTGTATATCACTCGGCTAGAATTCATTGAAAGTGTGATTGTACAATGTTGGAGTTTGAGGATTGTGGAAGCACATAAACAACACAAGGAAGAAGAAGAAGCTTGGAGAACAACACAATACTCATGATATTACCAAGTGAATGCACAAAGATAAGTGAGCCATTAGGGTTATAGGCATATATCCAAGTTGGAGGGAGAAAAACCTCCTAAAGAGAGAAAAAAATGCCCCAACAATCCTAAGTGTGTTCATACACATCACTAATGAAATATATCAACAAATCCCCCTTGGGAGTGATTCGGTGAAAGGAACTAGCACTCATTTATAAGGAAGTGCCAAGCTATGTGGAATGAAATAGATCCACTAAAGGAAGTAAGCCCAAAGCTTTATAAAAAGCTTCAAACTTCTCCCTAGGCATAGCCATCAATGAAAGTCACATAGGTAATTCTCAAATGAATGTCCACAAACATTCATATGAACAAGCTACAATTTATTTGCAACTCTAAGTGAACCATCTTCGGGGAAGGAAGAATTTTGCATTGTATCATACATTCTAGAAGGTTCCTCAAGCTTGGGCAAAGAGGAAACCATTTTAGATTTTTGTGCGCGGAGCAAACTAGCAAAATCTAGGTGATGTTGGAGTTTGAGAGCTATGGAAGCACACGAATAGCACAAGGAAGAAGAAAAAGCTTGGAGCACAACACACAATATTGAGTGTATTATCAAGGGAAGTGACCTGTTAGGTTTACAGGCCTATATACAAGTGGAGGGAAAAAATTGCCCCGACGGTCCTAGTGTGTCCACACACATCACTACCAAAATATATCAACAATTCCCCCTAGGAGTGATGCGGTGAACAAGAAGCTAGCACTCATGTATAAGGAAGTGCCAAGATATTTCAAAAGAGATCAATCCACACAAGGAAATAAGCCCAAAGCTTTGCTGAAAGCTTCAAACTTCTCTCGAGGCAAATGCTTTGTGAAAAAATTTGCAATGTTATCCTGTGTGGGCACATATGCCAAAGTGATCTCCCCAACAGAGAACCTCTCCCTAACATATTGACAATGTACTTCAATGTGCTTTGTGCAAGCATCAAATGTAGGGTTCTTTGGAACTACCAATGCTCTGTGACTATCAGTGAAGATGGTGGTGGCATAAGATTGACCAACACCCAAATCAGCCAAAAGGCATTTGAGCCACACACACTCAGTAGTCACTATGAAAGCTGCCCTATACTCAGCCTCACAAGTAGAAGTGGCCACAATAGGCTGCTTATTTCTCAACCAAGATATGCATGAGCTACCAAAAATGAGGCAAAACCCACTAGTGGACACACGTGTCATAGCAACCAGCCCAGTTAGAATAAAAAAAGCATGTAAATCTGGTGGTGGTGATCCCCCCCTTGGGATAAAACAATCCAAGGACTCGGGTACCACTCAAGTAGTGAAAGATGCACTTAACTGCTTGATAGCTAGGCAATGCATAAACCTGCTTAGCTGAGAGATAGTAAACTGAATATTAGCCCAAGTTATGCATAATTAAATCAAGCATCCAACAACCTTCTAATAGAGAAGGACATCAAATACATCTCCAACATCATGAAGACTCAATCATAAACCAATTTCCATAGGAATGGCAATAGGTTTCAATATTCAAGGCCAAAACATTATAATAATATGTCAGTATATTTTGTTTTACACAAAGCTATTCCACCATCAACTTGCATAAAGTGAATGCCCAAATACTGATACAAATGCCCCAAATCCGACATCTCAAAAAATGCATGCAAATCAACCTTAAAATCAGCAGTATGCTTCTCATTAGGACCAGTGAGCAGCATGTCATCAACATAGACAACAATGATCAGAAGCACATCATTTGCAAGCTTAACATATAAGGTGCTCTTAGTTGGACTGTTCTCAAAACCATGTGCAATCAAGTAGGCATGTATCTTTTCATACCAAGCACATGGTGCTTGCCTCAAACCATATAATGCATTTTGCAGCATGCACACTTTGTTTTCATGCCCATTTTGCACAAAACCATGAGGCTGAAATAATTCACTTCTTCATGTAACCATTGAGAAATGCATTTTAAAATCCAACTAATGTACATTCCAACCGTGATGAGCTGCAACTGCACAAGTGCTATGAACAATGGTCATTCAACATGTTGGATGGAGCAAAGGTCTCATCAAAATCAATGCCTCTCTCTTGAGCATAACCTTTTGCAACAAGCCTAGCCTTATACATATCAATTGTTCCATTAGGCTTATGCTTAAGCTTGTATACCCATTTAGTGCCAATGGCCTTTTTTCTTGGAGGCAAATCACATAAAGACCACGTACCATTCTTCATAATAGCACCATATTCTGATTTAATAATAGCCATCCAGCTTTACGAATTTTGTACTTCATTGAAAGAATAGACTCATTCTCATCACAAAGACTAGAAGTAGCCATTTCATGTCAATCTGATGCAAAACAAGCACTATGAGAGCCTTAACAAGTATGATATGATAGAGGTGCATCTAATTTGCTTACTCCCAAATTCTGCACCAGCCATTTGGGCATAGTTTTTGCGTCCTCTTTATCAACCCTTGCATCAGCAAGTGCAACATGTAAATCTACATCAGAAATGGAATGATTTGCATCATCATGTGAAACTTCTAAAGAATGAGAAATTGCCTCATTTGGACCAGCACTTGATTGGCCACTTGTAACAGCAAAGTGTCATACACATGTTTGGAGCTAATTGATGTCTCCAAAGTACATCAAAGGAATGGTTGAATTGCATCTTCCACGAAAACAACATCACGACTAACCAAAATGCATTTAGTATGTGGCTGATAGAGATGATAGCCTTTGCTTTCAGAACTGTATCCAACAAAAATACATTTCATTGCTTTATCATCCATTTTTTTGTGTTGTTGTTTATGCACTGATGCATATGCTAGACAACCAATGACACACAGATGAGCAAACAATTGCTTGCAACCATGCCAAGCCTCATATGGAGTGATAGACTGCAATGCTTTGGTGGGACACTTATTAAGTACATATGATGCACACATAACAACCTCAAGCTTGAAGCTACGTAGTAAACACTGGCTTTTGATTATACACCTTGCCATCTCCATGAGAGACATGTTCTTTCTTTTAGCAAATCCATTCTATTGAGGTGTATCTCGCACTATACACTGATATTTTATCCCAAGTTCAACCACAAATGCATTAAAATCAGACGACATGCATCCCCCCCTTGATATGAACAGAGGGTGCCCATTTTATAGGTTTACATATTTTTAACCAAAATTAGAAATTGTTTGAAGCACATAAACACTTCAGGCTTTGCTTTCAATGGATACACCCATGCATGCTTGGAAAAATCATCAATAAAAGTCACAAAGTAAAGGTAGTTCCCAAAAGGAGGTGCTTGCATAGGACCACAAACATCACTATGAACAAGCTGCAATTTCTGAGTAGCTTGTATTGAACCATCTTTTGGGAAGGAGGAATGCTGCATTTTGCCCAAAATACAACCTTCAAAGACATGTTTATGAGGTGCTTCAAGTTTGGGTAGAGAGGACACTATTTCATATTTCTACAGGCATAGCAAACTAGCAAAATTAAGATGATCAAAGCGTGCATGCCAAAGCTTTGCATTTGAGATAGCTTGAGAATCTTGAACTTCACATGCTAAATCATTCATAAATTTTGCATAGTCTATGAGCTTGTAGATCTCACAAGATAAATTCTAGAAGAAATAATAACATCATCCACTTGACATATCATGAATTGCACATCAGCCATCAACAAATTTGACAACCAAGCCGACCTTGGCTAATGCTAAAACTGACAACAGATTTTTCTTGATCCTTGGCACAAATAAAGCATCTGACAATGTGAAAGAACTACCATCAATAGTAGTTGGAATGATCTTACCAACTCCCATTATAGGATAAGAGGATTTAGCACATGTAGGAGTATTTTGTGTAGCAGCAAGCTCAAGTGAGTTGAGGAAACTATGCTGCGAGGTAATATGTTTGGTTGCCCCACTGTGAAAGTACCAAACATCTGAGTCTACTATAGACATACATTGTTCATGAGAAGATGGGCCATAGATGAAAACAGTAGTAAATGCCCATTCCTCATTTTGCACAAGATTAGTAGACTTTGTTTTAGGTTTAGAGGCCTCTACAACAACCATTCCAACCTCTTTCTTCTGAGAAAAATTAAAAATAGAAGGTATGGGTGTGATTTTTCCAAAAATAGCAAATGACCATCCAAGATGATTTTGGAATTAGAAAGTTGAGTAAGGAGGTTAGAACCTTCTAGAGAATAGTCCCAAGTGGAGAAGGGGAGGAACCATAAATAGGGGGCCAAGCCTCATTTGTTTCTCCTCGTGGATCTTCATTGTGCATCTACTCTCCAGGTACGGTTTCTTAACCTTTTCTTATTCTTTTTCTTGCATGATGTTAGGAGAGAGAGGGAGAGAGACTCCTAGCATGCCCGTTTATGACTTCTGGCTGCTCATGAGCATGGAAGTTGATTTGTGTTTTTTCATAATTCACAATGTTGAAGGAACCAAGTTATACATGCACAAACACATTCACCTCTCAAAGTTGTTCTAGTTTAGAAGACTTGTCTGCTTAATGTAATTTTAAGGTTTAAGCCAAGGAAGGTAAAAGGTTTAAGCCAAGGAAGGGCCCTGTGTCTGAGAGAGACAATCGCCATGGCTACGTGTAGATAAATCCACGAGAGAGAGAGAGAGAGAGAAAGCTAGTTGGCTCATAACAGTAGACTCGGGCTGTCGGCTGCTGCACATCGTTGGAGAGAGAGAGTTGTAGAGAGAGAGACAGAGAAAAAGACTCGAAAGAGTTGGCAACTACAATGCACATAGAGAGAGAGATGGGTGGGCAATTGTCGACAGAGAGAAGAGAGATTGTGGGGACATGTCAGAGGCATGCGCAGATGGTGTCGACATCGCACGAGAGGAAGGAGAGAGAGAGATCTACATGCATAGGATGGAGCATCAAATTATGACGGCATGAAGAGAGATCCGGGCATCTGCTAGCTATGTCGAGAGAGGGAGAGCATCCATCTGGCTGCATGCAACAAAACGTGGAGGAGAGGAGAGAGTCACGAGAGAGACAGAGACAGAGAGAGAGAGAGACATACATGATACGGTGCATGCAGGCGAAGGTGATTTTGGATGCGCGTGGAGAGAGAGTGTGGCGGTGGAAGAATCTCACACACCCACGAGAGAGAGAGAGAGAGCAAGCTAGACTCAGTCGGGGCAGATGGTTGTTGACGGGGCTTGCGTGGTCAGAGAGAGATGTGTGGCAGTCGGAGCCTATGCACGAGAAGTGGGAGGACCGCATAGAGAGAGAGAGAGCGATAGGGGTTGGCTACCGACACCACTGATGCAGAAGAGAGAGAGTAGCTGCACAGATGGATGATAGTCGACTGTAGCATTGCGTCACAGTAGAGAGAGAGAGAGGGAGGAAGAGATGTCCATGATGTCAGCTACTGACGCGGAATCCGATTGAGCAGAGCTGTCGGTGGTGCTTCCACATGGCGAAGAGAGAGAGAGAGAGCGAGAGAGGAGATGGTTTGGGTACTGACAAGAAGAGAGATGCATATACGGGAAGCATGTAGACTATGATCAGAGGCCAGATGCTTTTAGGGGGACAGTGCATTATGCTAGCATGCATGCACATTTGGGCAGGACAAGGAGTCATAGAGATGATTTGGAGTCCCTTGCCTATACACTGATTTTTTTGCTCCATGGTCGCTTGCCATGACAAGGATATCAGGGTGATAATAAAGGGTTTCTTGTTTGCAAAAAGAAAATGGCAACATCACCAGATATGCTCTCTTGCTTTGTCGAATACTTTTTAAGAACTTTTTGGAGACAATTGTCAATATGAAAATTGATGCAGAACCCAATCGATTTGTACATAGTAGTGTGGCATCTTGTACAAACCTTTGGGCCCTCATCGATTTGTACATAGTAGTGTGGCATCTTGTACAAACCTTTGGGCCCTCATCATGGATGCAGGAACTAGTTTCAATCGTCAAGTGTATGAGTTGTCAGAGTACTTCCTTCACAAGGAATGGATTATGGAACAGTGGGAAAAGAATCATTACATTAGTGTTATAGCTAGTGCGAATGATGGAAGTTCTTTAGTGGTAATGTCGAAAGGTACCCAATACACTCAACGGTTGTATAAGGTCACTGAAACGTTTCGCTTCAAGTGGATGAAGAATAAGAGGAAAAAGGAAATAGACAATAGAAATAAAGAGAAATTTAAAAAGAGATAAATAAAAAGGAATATCAAAACCAAATGGTCAAAAATAAAGAAAGTCTTTTTACTCTAGCATGTTTTCATGAATTTTGATGGTACTAAAGATTTTGACTTACAATGCCTCCTCATGGATCTTCCTTGTGCATTTACTCTCTAGGTTTTTGTGCAGATTCTAAAGTAAAGAGAAGAGAAGCTATTGTCGAGGATACTTGAAGAAAAGAAAGGACCGAAGTAAAGTGTAGCAAAGTGAAGACTTGAAGTAGAGCTTGGACGAAAGATCGAAGAAAAGAAAAGCTAATTGAAGTCCAAAGTCGGGTCCCGTAGGTGCCTTCTCGCACTGTAGAGAGAGGTCTACACTATATTTGGCGCGACGGCATATCGTATCACCGTTCCGCACTTTAGCGGCTTTCTGTATCACCGACCCGCATTGTAGCGGGAATAATTATATTACTAAGATTTTATTGGACGACTTCAGCTATATTTGCATTGTATCATTGAGCTTTGTCTGCACATCGATCCAGTGACTTCTGTGTTTTAGCATGATATCTGGATCTTTTCCTTCCCGACACCTATGGTCTTATGCATATGCACATTTGCTCGTCTCTTCCAAGGGGTAGGGGCCTACGACAATCACCATACCAGAGAGAGGGCGAGGTGCCCAGTACGCAGACGCCCCTCACCAAACATGGGAATGGCACACACAGAGGGCCTGATCCAACCCCGTGCTAGCTCTTCCCATCACCTAACTCCTTCTCCGACACCTGAACCTGACGTGAAGTGAGGCAATTGCCCGGTGATCCTCGACGCATCACCCACTCCTTGAGAAGAGAAACAAGAACCTCGACATCAGATCGGATATTCCAGGTACCAGCATTTCAGGTTCTGTGAATTTTTGCATTGCTTCACATACACACTTTGAACAGAAAGATTGTTTGGTTTCCTGAGTTTGAGCATTCACGATCTGCATTAGCTTAGTCCATACGCTTGTGCACTTTTTTTTACTCCTGCTTAGACTAGGGATTCGTTGCTTTCATATCTTAGATAGAACATTAGATACATTAGGAAAACATCATAATAAAGAGGGAAAAAACACATTTGGGAATTAAACAGAGAGCGTTAGATTGACCTCCACCTCCTAGCTCATGACCCATCGAGTTTCTTCTTTGATCTCTACTATGAGCTAAGAGAGATAGTAGAGCCACTCACCCCGGACATCGCTATGAGCTCTAAGACAGACCAGAGAAGAGACATGGAGGAAGTATTCAAGGAATTAGTGATAGAGAAACAAGGGGCTCGTGTAGTCCAAGCGGTTTTGAGAGAGAAAGGCAAGTTTACGGGTCTGAATGTGACTGAATACCTAGATGTATTTGAGGAACAAGCACGGATCTATGGTCTACCTGAAGAAGTTTTTGCACATTACTTCACATGGGTAGTTTCAGGGTCTATCCTAGCATCTATTACAGCGCACATAGCAAAGCCCTGGGCCGAATTCAGAAAAGAGTTACATAAGTTGTTTTATCTGGAAGATTTTTCCCAACATAGTAGAGAAGGGTTCTTGCGGTGGGTAAACTCTCTGAAGCCCACTGCATCCCTCACTCATCTCTTAAATGAGTTCTTGAGACGATATGACCAGTTATCCCAGGCCGATTTAGATGCATTGAAGCCTGACCTAGCCATTTCCTTCCTCAAGATCTTAAGTCCTGAAGACAAGACTGAGGAGAGGAGGATAGAAGAGTCTGGTAAGAGGTTTGGGTTGACAAAAGATTGGGTCGTAGTGAAGAAAGAAGTGGAAGCAGTTTCCCAGATGAGGCAACGCCAAGCAATATTATATGATAGACCTGTAATAGTAGCTCCACAACCACCTAGAGAAGCTCCACTTCTAGCAATCTCAAACGTGCCTACAACATCAACTTCTGCTAATGTTGCATCCACTTTGTGATCACTAATGGAGCTACAACTTGAGATTCTCAGTCGACAAATAGAAAATCTTATGACGATGCAAGTGTCTATGTCAAAAGAAATGGCCAGCATTCATAATAAAGTCTATTCTATGGGGTATCAGGATCCCACTCCTCCTCAGGCCAGCCTATTGCCCAACAGATACCTGCACCACCAGCGCAGCCTACATTTCAAAGAAACACTGGACCTTTTAAGAGACGAGCGACTGGTGGGTTTGGAGGGGCAAAGAGATGTGTATGGTGCGACACACAAGAACATTTCTCATATGGATGTGAAGAGCTAAAGCTAGCAAAGGAGCATCAATTGGTAATAGATAGAGATAAGAAGTCGTGTGACTTCAGGACCTGCCTTCCTCTAACTATGAATTGGGGAAAGGGGGGGACGAAGAAACTTTATGAGAATCTATCAGGCAACAAGGCAAGCACATAAGCCGCACAGTTAGAGCCAGTAGAGGAGGGGGATGAAGATGAGCCTAGGCCTCGACCTCAAAAGCAACTACTCTATAGAGGCATTAGTGAGGGATAGGGATGCGATTATGCAGAAGACTGCTTGGAAGTCTCCTGTTGATCGATTCTCAGTCTATTCACATTTAGCGAATGTGAAAGAAAAGAGGAAGAGGGATGAGAGCCAGGAAGAGGTTGAGCCAGAAAGGAGAGTTACAAGGAAGCAAAGTCAAGAGGCTGAAGAGAAGGCTAAAGAACCCGAAAAGAAAGTACAATTTAAAGATCCTGTTGTTTCAAAGGAAGAGGCGAAGAAGAAGGAAATAAAGGAGGGAAAGAGGCCAGTTGGGCCAATTAAGATTTAAGAGCTAGTTAAAGAGAAGGAGAAAGAACTAGAGCCCATTCAAAAGACTGATGAAAGTCAAGAAAATATTCAAGAGAAAGACAAAGAGAAGAAGAAGAAAAAGAAAAAGATCCCAAAAGCTGTTTTGTTTTCTGAGTTGGAAAAGAAAAATGATGCGAGAGAGATAGTGAATGATATTCTGTTGAAGAGCCAAGTGACCATGTCCTTGGAGCAGGTCTTCTCCATTGCGAAGCCTGAATTCAAGGACAACTTTATAAATTTGACCAAGAGAACGAGGTTTCCATTACCTGAAGATGTAGAGATGGAAGAGGCGACTGAAGAAACCCAAGTGACAAATGAAGCAGTTATATTGAGTGATACTTCTGATGATGAGGATGATGAGGCTGCAAGGTGCCATAAGAATACCTTAGATCCTATCACACCTAATGACGAGATGAGAAAGACAGAAAGTGAGTTTAGCAGGACTTTTTGGGCAAGAGGGACACCTAAAATGAAGGTGAAATTAGGAAGCAATGAAGAGTCATGTTTTGCTTTGGCCTTGATTGATTCAGGGTTAGAAATAAATGTTATTTCTAAGGAGCTTTATGATCAGTTTAGGTGGCCAATAGATAAAGACCATGGATGGAGGATGAGGACGGTAGATAATGGCTCAGGAGCATTGCTTGGGGCATGTGCATTTGTGTCTATGATGATAGGAGGGATTTCTGAGGAATTCCACTTCTTTGTCCAGGACCATTGTTCATATGAGGCTATCCTCGGGCAGCCCTTTATAGCTGAAGTGCGAATGGAGACTAAGGTGATGGACGATGGATCTGCCTATGCACGAATCCGTTTTAGATCAGGTCTTCATTCTTTGCAAGTGATGACAGTGTGTCTGAATCACTCTAGGAACACAAAGAATATAAGAAAGAGACCCATTAACTCTCATGATCATGACGACTGTGTGCCTGTAGGAGAGTATGGTGCTTATGCTGATCAAAATTTATGTTAGGATCCACTGTTGAGCGAGGAAACAATGGGAATTGGTTTGATGTCTCGTGTGATTTTGTACATAGTTTTGAGAGTTTTTCCATTTACTCATCTACATTTAAGTTGCTGTGCTTACAGAAAGAGAAATTTTCAAATAAGTTTAGAAAAGTCCATGAAAGATACTATAAAGATTTAGGAATCATGTTACCTGATTAGAGGATTGAGGATGTGATCCAGTTGGAGAGGAGTTCGACTACTTTGGAAGAGCTTGAGCAGCGTTTGAGAGAAGTGAGAAATCAGAAATCATTATGCTTAGCTCTATCCAAGAGTATGAGATGATTGATGAGTTCATGAGAGAGCATGTAGTAAATGTAAACACGAAGTATAAGACTGTGGATAAGAAAGTGAAACCTATAGCTCAACCTTTGCCAGAAGATAGTCATGAGAAGCATTTGCGAGTATCAGATGATTCTATGCTGAGACAACGAGAGCTCATAGGGCATCATTTCACTGACGAGATGTTAAAGAGATCAAGTTTGGAGAAAAATCATTCCTGAGAGAAGAAGAGAAAAGGAAGTTCATTGAAGTCATCAAGAAACATGAAAAAGCATTTGTACTTTTCCCACATGAGATAGGGTGTGCAGACCCGAAACAAGTACCTCCCATGATTATCTTTACAGTGCCATATATACCATGGAATATCCGTCTTATACCAGTCCCAAAGTCTCACTTGCCTGAGCTGATGAGGCTGCTAAAGGAAAATATTTCCATGCGGATATCGGAACCCTCCTCGGCTCCATATTTGAATAGGTGGTTTACAATGCCTAAGAAAAAGGCGAAGCTTCATTTCATTCAAGATTTGTAGCCTATGAATAAAGTCACAATTAGGAATGTAGGGATAGGACCCATAGTGGATGAGTTTGCTGAAACATTTGCTAGGCATTCCATCTACTCTATGGGCGATCTGTATTTGTTGGAGTTAGATGTCTGCAGAAGCACGTGAACATCACAAGGAAGAAGAAGAAGCTTGGAGCACAACACACAATACTGAATGTATTACTAGAGAATGTACAAAGATAAGTAGCCCATTAGGGCAATAGGCGTATATACAAGCTTGGGAAAAAAAACCTCCTAAAGAGGGAAAAAAGTACCCCGGCGGTCCTAGTGTGTTCACACACATCACTACCTAGATATATCAACAAATCCGCCCTGGGAGTGATGCGGTGAACAAGGAGCTGGCACTCATGTATAAGGAAGTGCCAAGCTATGTGGAAATCACTCCACAAAAGGAAGTAAGCCCAAAGCTTTGCGAAAAGCTTCAAACTTCTCCCTAGGCAGAGCCTTCATGAAAAGGTCTGCAATGTTCTCCTACGTGGGCACATATGCCAAGCTGATCTCCCCAGCAGAGAACCTCTTCCTGACATAATGATAATGCACCTCAATGTGCTCAGTGCGAGCATGGAACATAGGGTTCCTCGCAACTGCCAATGTGCTCTGACTGTCAGTGAAGATGGTGGTGGCAGAAGTCTGTCCAACACCCAAATCAGTCATAAGGCGTCTGAGCCACACATACTCAACAGTAGTTGTGAAAGCTGCCCTATACTCAGCCTCACAACTGGAAGTGGCCACAGTAGGTTGCTTCTTGCTCAAACAAGATATACATGAGCTACCAAGCATGAAGCAAAAGCCACTAGTGGACATATGAGTGTCATAGCAACCAGCCCAATCAGAGTCAGAAAAAGCATGCAAATCTGGCGGTAATGATCCCCCCTTGGGATAAAACAACCCAAGTAGCTGAGTACCACTCAAGTAGCGAAAGGTGCGCTTAACCGCCTGCCAATGCTTGACTCTTGGGCAATGCATAAACCTGCTCATCTGTGAGACAGCAAACTGAATATCTGGCCGAGTAATGCATAAGTAAATCAAGCATCCAACATCTTGCTAATAGAGAACAACATCAAATGCATCTACAACATCCTGAAGACTCAATCGTAAACCTGTCTCCATAGGAGTGGCAATAGGCTTACAGTTTTCAAGGCCAAGATGCTGCAATAATGTGTCAATATATTTCCTTTGACACAAAGCCATTCCACCATCAACTTGCATAAACTGAATGCCCAAATAGTGATGCAAATGCCCCAAATCAGACATCTCAAATGAGGCATGCAAATCAGCCTTAAAATCAACAATATGCTTCTCAATAGGACTAGTGAGCAGCATGTCGTCAACATAGACAACAATGATCAGATGCACATCATTAGCACGCTTAACATATAAGGTGCTTTCAGTTGGTCTGTTCTCAAAACCATGTGCAATCAGATAGGCATGTATCTTCTCATACCAAGCACGAGGTGCTTGCTTTAAACCATATAATGTCTTCTTTAACCTGCACACTTGGTTTTCATGCCATTTCTGCACAAAGCCACGGGGCTGAAAAACATACACTTCTTCATGCAAGTCACCATTCAAAAATGCAGTTTTAATGTCCAACTGATGTACATTCCAACCATGATGGGCTGCAAGTGCACAAACGCTCCAAACAGTAGTCATACAGCATGTAGGTGCAAAGGTCTCATCAAAATCAATGCCTCTTTCCTGCACATAACCCTTTGCAACAAGCCTGGCCTTATATATGTCAACTGTACCATCAGCTTTATGCTTCAGCTTGTATACCCACTTAGTGCCAATGGCCTTCTTGCCAGGAGGCAAGTCACATAAAGACCAAGTACCATTCTTCATTATTGCATCATATTCAGATTGCATAGCAGCCATCCAATTTTTTGAATTTTGTGCTTCATCAAACGAAACAGGCTCATTCTCATCACAGAGACTAGATGCAGCCATAACATAGCAATCTGATGCAAAAGAGGCACAATGAGAGCCTGATCGAGTACGATATGACAAAGCTGCATCTAATTTGCTGTCATGCAAAGTTTGCACCAGCCATTTTGGCATAGTTCTTGCCTGCTCAATATCAGCTCTCTCAACAATAAGTGCATCATGTAAATCTGCATCAGAAATGGAATGATCTGCATCATCACAGGAAACCCACAAAGGCTGAGAAGTTGCCTCATTAGGACGAGCACTAGACTATCCACCTGTAAAAAGAGGCAGCAAAGTATCATACATGTCTTTGGAGCTAACAGATGTCTCCTTAGTACATGAAAGCAATGACTAAATAGCATCCTCTACAAAAAAAACATCATGGCTAACCAGAATGCGTTTAGTCTGTGGATGATATAGACGATAGCCTTTACTTTCAGAACTGTACCCAACAAAGATACATTTTATTGCTTTATCATCCAATTTTTTGTGATGTTGTTCAGGCACTAATGCATATGCCAAACAATCAAAAACATGCAGATGAGCAACAGATGGCTTGCGATCATGCCAAGCCTCATATGGAGTGATAGACTACAGTGCTTTAGTGGGACACCTGTTCAGTACATATGCTGCACACATGACGTCCTCAAGCCAGAAACTATGTGGTAAAGCCTGACTCTTGACCATACA
This sequence comes from Ceratopteris richardii, assembly GCA_020310875.1. Lineage (NCBI taxonomy): Eukaryota > Viridiplantae > Streptophyta > Polypodiopsida > Polypodiales > Pteridaceae > Ceratopteris > Ceratopteris richardii. Next base: position 48,708,927 of record CM035416.1, on the reverse strand, counting down.
CCTCGCCATCTCCATGAGTGACATGTTCTTTCGTTTAGCAACTCCATTCTGTTGAGGTGTATACGGCATTGTACACTGGTGTTTTATCCCATGTTCAGCCAGAAATACATTAAAATTAGAAGACATATATTCCCCCCCTCGATCAGAACGGAGGGTGCCCATTTTACATGCTGACAAATTTTCAGCCAAAACCAAAAACTGTTTGAAGCACATGAACACTTTGGACTTTGCCTTCAATGGATATACCCATGCATGCCTTGAAAAATCATCGATGAAAGTCACAAAGTAAAGATAATTCCCAAAAGAAGGTGTCTGCATAGGACCACAGACATCACTATGTACAAGCTACAATTTTTGAGTAGCCCGAACCGAACCATCTTTTGGAAAGGACGAATGTTGTAATTTTGCCCAAAATATAGCCTTCACAAACATGTTTTCCAAGTGCCTCAAGTTTGGGCAAAGAGGACACCATTTCAGATTTCTGCAGGCATAGCAAACTAGCAAAATTCAGATGACCGAAGTGTGCATGCCAAAGCTTTGCATCTGACATAGCCTGAGAATCATTTACTGCACATGCCAAATCATTTACAGATCTTTCATAGTCTATGAGCTGATACAACCCACGATATAAAATGCCAGAAGCAATAATCACATCGCCATGTGAGAGATCATGAACTGTACACATGTCATCAACAAATTTCACAACCAAGCCAATCTTGGCTAATGCAGAAACTGATAACAGGTTCTTCTTGATCCCTGGCACAAATAAAGAATCTGACAAAGTGAAAGAACTACCATCAGCAGTCGTCAAAATGATCTTACCAACTCCCATAACAGGATAAGAGGAGTTGTTGGCACATGTAACAGTATTCCCTGTAGGGGCAGGCTCGAGTGAAGAGAAGAAACTGCGATGAGAGGTAATATGTTTGGTCGCCCCACTGTCAAAATACCAAACATCTGAGTCTATTGCAAATATGCACTGCTCATGAGAAGATGGGTCAAAACTGTACACAATAGTAAACACCCATTCTTCTTCCTGCACAAGATTAGCAGACTCTGTTTTTGGTGTAGAGGCCTCTGCAACAACATTCCAGCCTCTTTCTTCTTTGCCCCTTTAGCAGCTAGTTTTGGACAATTCTTTATGATATGATCATTCCCTTTACAGTACTTGCAAAACAATTTCTGCTTTTTTGATTTCTTCTCATCTTTATCTTCCTTCTTCGACTATGCAGAATTTGCAGATTTCTGCTTACTAGTTGAAGAGCTCCATTTTCCTTTGCCCTTCTGACTAGCCAGGAAAGCTTGATCTACAACTCACATAATGGACCTCTTCTGCCTAGACTGATTTTCCTGCAACAGAACAGAGACTAACTCCTCAAATGATAAGGCATTTGGATTGCCTTTCATCATCAACCGAAGAGTAGAAGCAAAACTCTGATATGAATCAGGAAGACCATTCAGAACGGTCTGCACAAGTGAGCTATCTGGTATAACTTCATCAGCAGAAATCAACTGTTCCTTCAGGTCTTTGATCTTTGTTAGGAAACTATCCATAGAATCACCTTCATTCATGTGCTCACTCTCCAACTGTTTTCGGAGGTAAGCAACACGAGCCTCATTCCTAGCTTGGTACAATGTGGTAAGTGTATCCCAAGCATCCTTAGCTGTTCTGGAAGAGCATATTTTAGGAATAATGGCATGTTTGACAGACAAAGCTATCAATGCATGTGCCTGGGCATCTCTGCCATCCCAACAAATCTGCTCTATAGTAGGTGCAGTAGAAACACAGTATGAACACGAATATGCAGAATATCATCATCTTCGACACCTTCTACATCGGCTTCAGTACCTACAGTTGTAACATTCGCAGGTGTGATAGGACGTTTTTCGACACCCTGCACAATGTTCCACAGTCCTTTTGCAACCAACACATGTCGCATCATATAAGCCCATAACGGGTAGTTGGTACCATCCAACTTATCCTCAACAGCCAACATACGGAATACATCACTGCTTTCAGCCATGGCCGGTGACTAAAATACCTTGATGCAGAAAATTGGTTGTATCTCAAAAAGTTGAACATAACTGCCCAGACGAATTCCACTAGACATATAGCAAACTTCGAGACGCTTATACTTGCGAACAAAAATTGGTACATACCTTTGGCACAAAAGGACGAAATAGTCTACACAAGCACTATGATAGTGCATTCGGAGGCCGAAACGAGCTCAGATCGCGATTTCGGCACCACAAAGTGAAGCAGTTTTGATCTCGAAGACACGTTGAGTATGATCACCAAAATTCGCGCGATTTTGAGACTGCAAACGGAGGAGTGTCGACGCGCCCTAGATGAAGCGACGACCTGCTCTGATACCAATTGTTGGAGTTAGACATCTGCGAAAGCACGTGAACAGCACAAGGAAGAAGAAGAAGCTTGGAGCACAACACACAATACTGAATGTATTACTAGAGAATGTACAAAGATAAGTAGCCCATTAGGGCAATCGGCGTATATACAAGTCGGGGGAAAAAAACCTCCTAAAGAGGGAAAAAAGTGCCCCGGCGGTCCTAATGTGTTCACACACATCACTACCTAAATATATCAACAGTATTCAGGTTATGACCACTTTCAGTTGGCTATGGAGAGTAGAGATATCACGACCATGAAGACTCCACTGGGCCTTGTATGCATGTGTACTTTGCCACAGGGAGCAACGAATTCTGTGGCTCACATGATGAATGCCATGAATCTGGTTTTACGAGACTTTATATCGTCAGTGACTATGCCATTCATTGATGATGTTTCGATAAAATATGTGAGTTTAGATGCTTCACGATGCAATAAGTTTTTTAGTGATCATATTTCTGACTGTGAGAAAATATTTGAGAGATTTGAAGATGTGGGGCTAACACTTTCTTTAGAGAAATCTATTTTTGGTGTTGATGAGGTCGTCATTGTAGAACATATGTGTGTACATTATGGCCGCAAGCCATACCCACAGAAGGTTGATGCCATTAGCAGGATCTCTGAGGTGTGTCGTAATGTCAGTGAAGTGAGGAGGTTTCTGGGAGCCTATGTATTCTATGTGATATGGATTCCTCACTTTGCTCACGTTGTGAACCCCTTATATGACCTTCTGAGAAAGAGAAAGAAGTTTGTATGGATAGAGAAACACTCGAGAGCTATGCGTAGATTGAAGTAGCTGCTAATTGAAGCCCCGATTCTGAAGTGTGTTGACTACTCAGGTCAGAGACCTATCATTTTGACCATTGATACCAGTCCTATTGGTATAGCTTGGGTCATAGGGCAAGATGATGATGAGGGTCAGAGATATAAAGTGCGCTTTGGTGCTAAGATTCTACACGACACTCAAAGAAAATATCCACAAATAAAGAGAGAGCTGTGGGGGCTAGTGGCTGCTTTAAAGACCGATAAAGAGTATTTCATTGGGGCGAATGTGGTAGTTGAGACCGATTGTCTTCCATTGATTGGCATGATTGCGAATTGTTCATCTCCGGATATTGCTATGCTTAGATGGATCTTGTATGTAAAGTTTATAAATCCTGCTTTTGTGCACATAGCTAGGAAGTTGAATACAGTGGCTGATATGCTTCCAAGAGCAAAATTTGATGATGAGTCTCATGATGATGATGAGGTAGAGAGAGATACACACATGATGAGATATGATCCATTAGTATATGTATACAAGCAGTTCCGTGAGAGTGAGTATGATGGCGAGTGGAGAGATATAGGAAGATATCTGAGTACACTGAAACCTTCCCTAGGCTGGTCCACAAATAAGTAAAGATCCATCAGGAAAAAGTCTTACAACTTTTTCTTGAAGGATGGACTTATTTGGTGACACGCTAAGGGAAAGGTAAAGAGTCCACATAGGGTATTGAGTTCGAGAAGTCTTCAGAGCAAAGTGATGAGAGAGACGCACGAGACCTTATGGGCATGTCACAAAGCATTCTATACTACACATGAGAAGATTAGGGAAGCCTACTGGTGGCTTGGAATTTATGTGAGTCTGAGAGGTGTTATGTGTTGGAAATGAGGTAGGCCCATAGCTCATATCACAAGTCCAAGGTTCCATAGGTCCAACATATACAACATAGATTCCAACAATCTTCCAATATTGACAAAACATGAACATACCACATTTAATCATACAAATGATGAGACAAAGATAGAGAGAGACTAGACAACATGTGTAAAGTGTTATGTAAGCCAAGGCTTACTCACACTATCATATATACCAATGTTCAATGTACACTGTGGGAGAAAAACTCTCAACCACTTTATGTGAAGAGAAATAGATGGATGAGTGAATGTACAAATGTAATAAACATATTTAGATGTATGGATAGAAATCTGAATATACATGAGATGTGTGACCTTATAGGTTATAGAAGAGTGAATATGAGTGACCGAAAGAGGAAGGATCAGTCTAAAACTGATAATCAACAAACCCTCATCTAACCTTAGGCTATGGAAGACCCTAAGTCAGATACATGTGTGAAAAGATCAGCTACTTAAAAAGTAGCAAAGAATGCTAACAAGTTTGCTGCCAGAAATCCTCAAACTCATGTGAACACACCTTCTCAAACACCTCATCCAAATATGCATAAAGCATATACGTACTGATTCTCTTGTACCTATGCCGAATAGGACTCCTCCTGATACAGATGTTACTGCCTCCATAAACTTCAAATAGTACCTGTGTGCATAAAGAGAATATGTACCTGAATCTTAACATAAGATGTAAATCTTATGTTAACCACCATCCAATGTCTTTGAAGTAAACCGAAATCTTCATGTAGAAGACAATCTTCAAATACTCCATGTAGATGGCCGATCCTCACCATCAAGTTGCTAATAACCAAGTCCTCTCCATGAATAAGAGATAACTTCTTCTCCATGAGCAAGAGTGTGAGCACACTCTTCTTCTCCAAGAAGAACTCCATAGCTACTCCTCAACATGCTTCAAGTTAGCACCATGACTGCCCCATGTGCTAGACAAAACACCACCTCTTTTGAGGTCCAAGCACCAAGGCTTGTGTTGAACACTAGGTGAAAGATACTATAACATGAGCCCAAGCTTGTGTTTATATAGTGTTGATTGTCCATGAAAAGCTTCTTCAAAAGCATAAATCTTCACAATCACAATCATAATCGTAAAAAGCTATTGATCGTAATTGGGAGAAAACACCACTAAACGCTATCCGTCAATTACCATTGATTAAAATCCCTTTGCTTTCCAAAATTATTCATGAACTGCCAGCCGCGCCTGTCGGATATTGAACCCTGGTGGATGGGTTAGGAGGCCAACATCTTAACCATGGCGCCCTTTTGTTTTGGTTGTACAAGGACTAAGAACAACAAATACACATGTTATTATCTGTGTACAATTCTTGACCAATTGGCATTGTTTCCAACAATCCCCCCTGCAATGTCATATTGGTACAACCTGAACTGGATCTACAAACTATCAAAGCTGCAAGCTATTACAAGCTTCAAGCTTGTACTCCCGAACTGACCTTCAAACCTTTTCTTCAAAAGTCTTCTTCAAAACTGAATTTGACTTTCCTTCAAAAACCTAAACTTGTTGAATATGAACCATAATACTTGAGAAAATATGCAAAATAGATATCCAATAGTGTTCCCAACAAGCAATCACTGCTTGACAACAAATATAGCATGTACTGACTCTGAACCTGCTATCTCCTGTCTTCAAAAATCTGAAAACATACACTAGGATGCACATATTTGCATTTACCTTCCAAAAAGATTTCTCAACATACTTCTGCTGTGTCATGTAAATACACTAATCAAGAACTGAATCCTGGAACGTGTGACTGACAACTCACAACTTAGTGTATTATGAACACCGCTGGTTCATCTTTGACTGTACTCAAGTCAAGTCAACTCAACTAAATTGAAATCAACTGAAATATGAGTCTCATCAAAAAATCTATGATGTCATCATGACTTCATCCTTGTTCAATTTGTAAATCTTTCATACCTCTTTCCTTTAAAACCTGGTATAAACATAAATGTGCGCACTTCTAAAACATACCTTTCTGAAATATCAAGCTTCTCTTCAATAGAACTCTGGAACCTTCTCTTGAACAGGAACATCCTAACACGAACTTTCTCCAAACATTCTTCTTCTTCCTTCTTTTTCAAAGCTGGTACATAAAGAGAAACTGACAAAGGAAATATAGGAAACACCTATAAGTATGAATCTGCATTCTTTTACATATGGTTAAAAATAAGTCTTCATGTTTCATCACCCCCCTGGACGATTTAACACTAGTATCCAATATTCTTCAAATATATCAGAGTTTATGAAATCTTGGACATCCTTCTTCATAAATCTGATCTTTAGTGATCAATACCTGTATCTGAAACAAAACTTCTGAACCCTTTTTATTAGCACTGCAAATGCTAATGGCTTTCACTGTTTACTTCTCAGCTTCCCAAAATCTAGAATAAGGTTAGCTGATCTATATAACAAAAAACCTTGTTGAAAGCTTTATAGGATTCATAACCTTCTGCAACATAACAAGTATCTTCTTCTATCTCTGTGCAACACAAATCTGATAGAATTTGAATCTTTGACTTACTTCTTCCAATGCTAAGAATCTTCACAAACAAAGGATAGACAACTGACTCATAAATACTCAAGATTATACAAGATCTTCAAGATCATTTAAGATCTATCAAGATCTTACAAGATCATCCAAGATCAATGATCTCTCCTGTGTAGAATCTGCTCTTATCAAACCTTCATGACTGAATGTTTGATTTATTTACCTGAATGTCTCCAAGTGTCCATGCTTCTTACAGAAGTTGTAAAACTTTCTTCAAACAGATCCTTTCCTAGAATCTGCAATTCCTACTTGAAATATAAGTGGACAAACTTCTCACCTTGAGAACTCCAAAAGCTGCAAGTTGATACTTCATATCTTTCATATTCTACCCGGGTGAAATGTGACAGTACCTGCTTGAATTTCTTTTGGCTAACTCCACTTCTCAATCAAGTGATAGGATCTGATGGAACACCTTTTTGAATACAAGCATGTATCCAAAAATCAAGACAAACACAGATAGTAGATTCTCCATTGACTTGTACATCAACAAATCTAAATTTTCTGAAGTTTTTTGAAAATACTGAATATGAGGTAACCTTTTCCAAACATAAAACCTCAACCCAAGTCTTCAACATCTGCTACAAAAAACTCTTTTACCTTAAGAGTTAGATAAAGAAGAAATATACTTCTCTGCAACTTGTCATATACCAAGTAGCTCTATATTGACACTCTAAGAATTCTTTGATTTGGAATATATAAGCTGCCTGCTCAAAAACTTGAATTTATATATAACTCATACACATATGAGTCAAAACATATATCTGCTGCTTTTTCTTTCTCTCAATGCAATTCTTTGTCAAAACCTACTAGGACATGACCAAGTATAATGCAAAACAAGAAACTGCTTCTTCTTTAGACTATCTTCACAAGATGTTCTCGTAGACTTGTCTTTGGGTGTAGAGGATAAAATAGGAAAAGTATATGGAAAATATATGAGAAAAGGAAGTCTTACTTTTCTTTTGGAAATGATGGACTTTCTTCTTCTACATCTTTCTTCCACCTGATGATGTCAACATCTTTAAACTTCTCTTCCATACCTTTTGTTCTCTTCATCTTGAAGTAGCAAACACTCTTGACCTCTTCAAATGAATTTTTCTCTTCCTCTAGTACTAAGAGTAAGAGACAAAACAAACATGGTATACAAATGGAAGTGAATATAGAATCATGTTTTTATCATCTCCTCATATCTCTGAATCAAAATTCTGCTTCAAATGTCTGAAATGACTAAATTCACCAACCTTTTGTCTGAATGATGAATTACCTTTCTAGAGTTACCTCTCTAGATCACATTTGTACCTAGATATTCAACCAACTTACAACACAAAATTGGTTGAAAACTAAAAACTCATCCCATCTCCAAATTTGTCTTCTTAGATGAGTCTTCTTGCCCTGAAAGAGATCTCTCAAAACTCTCTAGAAAAACCTCTAGATACCTGTTTTGATGTAGCCTTTAACTTTCAAATAATGAAAGCGTATAAAAGCATTCCTTGAATTCTTCAAATCTCTTCATAACTTCTCTTCTAAGACATGACGTGCAAATGATAATCTGATAGTAGAAACTGATACCTGTGATTTGATGTTGATATGATTCCTTCATCTTCTCTAAACCAATGTTCTTCCTTGAATCTGAAGTAGCCTTCTCTTCATCAAGTCTGGGTCTTCAAACAATACTTTTGTAAAGTATTTGCATACTCTTCCAAAAATATTTGGCTGCTAACATATCGTCATCTTCATACTCCACAGTGATGAATACACATGTAACTTAATTGTCTAATTCTCAAATCTCTACTCATCTAGATTAAGTGTGTATGTCAAATGTCAAATGTTAGAAGATGCCATAGTCCTAAAGCTTTGAAACCAAAACCTTAGTGCTCTGATACCAAATGTTGGAAATGAGGTAGGCCCATAGCTCATATCACAGGTCCAAGGTTCCATAGGTCCAACATATACAACATAGATTCCAGCAATCTTCCAATATTGACAAAACATGAACATACCACATTTAATCATACAAATGATGAGACAAAGATAGAGAGAGACTAGACAACATGTGTAAAGTGTTATGTAAGCCAAGGCTTACTCACACTATCATAAATACCAATGTTCAATGTACACTATGGGAGCAAAACTCTCAACCACTCTATGTGAAGAGAAATAGATGGATGATTGAATGTACAAATGTAATAAACATATTCAGATGTATGGATAGAAATCTGAATATACATGAGATGTGTGACCTTATAGGTTATAGAAGAGTGAATATGAGTGACCGAAAGAGGAAGGATGAGTCTAAAACTGATAATCAACAAACCCTCATCTAACCTTAGGCTATGGAAGACCCTAAGTCAGATACGTGTGTGAAAAGATCACATACTTAAAAAGTAGAAAAGAATGCTAACAAGTTTGCTGCCAGAAATCCTCAAACTCATGTGAAGACACCTTCTCAAACACCTCATCCAAATACGTATAAAGCATATACGTACTGATTCTCTTGTACCTATGCCGAATAGGACTCCTCCTGATATGGATGTTACTGCCTCCATAAACTTCAAGTAGTACCTGTGTGCATAAAGAGAATATGTACCTGAATCTTAACATAAGATGTAAATATTATGTTAACCACCATCCAATGTCTTTGAAGTAAACCGAAATCTTCATGTAGAAGCAATCTTCAAATACTCCATGTAGATGGCCGATCCTCACCATCAAGCTGCTAATAACCAAGTCCTGTCCATGAACAAGAGATAACCTCTTCTCCATGAGCAAGAGTGTGAGCACACTCTTCTTCTCCAAGAAGAACTCCATAGCCGCTCCTCAACATGCTTCAAGTTAGCACCATGGCTGCCCCATGTGCTATACAAAACACCACCTCTATTGAGGTCCAAGCACCAAGGCTTGTGTTGAACACTAGGTGAAAGATACTATAACATGAGCCCAAGCTTTTGTTTATATAGTGTTGATTGTCCATGAAAAGCTTCTTCAAAAGCATAAATCTTCACGATCGCAATCGTAATCGTAATCGTAAAAAGCTATTGATCGTAATCGGGAGAAAATGCCGCTAAACATTGTCCGTCAATTACCGTTGATTAAAATCGCTTTGCTTTCCAAAATTATTCACGAATTGCCAGTCATGCCTGTCGGGTATTAAACCCTGGTGGATGGGTTAGGAGGCCAACATCTTAACCACGATGCCCTTTTGTTTTGGTTGTACAAGGACTAAGAACAACAAATATACATGCTATTATCTGTGTATAATTCTTGACCAATTGGCATTATTTCCAACATTGTGGACACTTGTGCTACGTGCTAGGTGCATTCATCAGTTAGGCACAGAGACCCATTACATCCGACTTACCCTCCTTGTATCCATTACAAGTGGGTGGTCGACCTGGTAACCATGCCCAAAGGGATAGATAAGATGAGATATATTGTTCTTGAAAGGGAGGACTTGACCAACCATGCGGATAGGGGAGAGTTGGATGTGAGTGAGGCAAAAGAGTTTTTTGATGGTCATGGAATTCGATTGTCTCTCACTACTGCCTATAACCTAGAAGCAAATGGGAAGATCGAGAAAGGTCACCCTTCCATCGTGAAGGTGATCTCTAAGGCTTGCAACGATGACATAAAGCAGTGGCCTAGATTCCTTCCATTTGCATTATGGGCTGATAGGATGACTTACACTCGGTCCACAGGATTCATGCCTGCTGAATTGATGTATTGTCAAAAGCTAGTCTTCCCCATCGAGACTCAGATAGTGACATGGTTGATGCTCCCATAGAATGATGGTATTACGAGAGATGAGCTTTTATCATTGATAATAAAGCAGTTAGAACAAGGAAATGGAAACTTGAAAGAAGTAGTCTAGAAATTAAAAGAGTCTAGGTTGAAGAAGAAGATCTATTTTGACAAAACTCATCGGCTTGGACCACGTAGGATTGAGGTAGATGATTGGGTCTTGGTGTACGATAGTACATTCAATACTCAGTGTGATGCTAGGAAGAAATTTACCAAACGATGGTTCGGGCGATATGTGGTGACGTTTGTGTTTGAAAATGGAACATATGCGCTTCGCGAATTAGACAGTACTCCTTTGAGATCTTTGATTGCAAGAAAGAGGATAAAGTTGTTCAAGAAGAGAAATGATGCAGACTATGAGATTGAGCAGGAACTTCTAGAGGATGCCGATGACACTGAGGCTTATGTTGATGAAGAATGATAGACCATGAAATTGAAGAAAAGCTGGATCAATCAATGATGAAGATGGACTAATATGATCAGGTGAAATGTTTCTGATTTGAATTCTTCTTTCTTTCTGATGGAGCATATGCATTGCATTTGTGTGAATGATAAAGATCTATATGAATTTAAGAGAATCATGTAGAATGAAGATAACAAATATCTATTATGGGTTGCGTGAAGCATGAACGACTAGGAATGATATGAATGGAATCGGTTAGCGAACTAGAGGCTTTTGGGAGTGAAAGCTTGGGAATGTGATGACATGCTTAGATTGAATGCATGTATATGCTGATTGATTTGAACGCTTAGTAAGTGGGAATCTTTGGGTCCTACTATTTGTTTCTTGCAAGATCGTACCTCCATAAGGATCATGATTCATGAAAAACCATCATACTTAAGCCAGCTTATATGTGTGTGCATGTTGTTAGTGCATTGCGATGTGCTAGTAGGTGGGTGGAACCACCTTGGTCGGGCGACCAAGGCCACGAGCCGTAGCTACAAACACATTCACCTCTCTGAGTTGTTCTTGTTTAGAAGACTTGTCTGCTTAATGTCATTTTCAGGTTTAAGCCAAGGAAGGGCCCTGCGTCTGAGAGAGACAATCGCCATGGCCACGTGTAGATAAATCCACAAGAGAGAGAGAGAGAAAAAAAAAGCTGCTCAGAACAGTAGACTCAGGCTGTCGACTGCTGCACATCATTGGAGAGAGAGAGAGTTGTAGAGAGAGACAGAGAAAAAGACTCAGAAGAGTTGGCAGCTACAATGCACATAGAGAAAGAGACAGAAATGGGCGGGTGGCTGTCGACAGAGAGAAGAGAGATTGTGGGGACATGTCGGAGGCACGCGCAGATGGTGTCGATCGTGTTTTAGCACGATATCTGGATCTTTTCCTTCCTGACACCTACGATCTTACGCATATGCACATTTTCTCATCTCTTCCAAGGGGTAGGGGCCTACGACGATTGCCATATTGGAGAGAGGGCGAGGCACCAGCGCACAGGCACTGCTTGTCGGATGTGGGAACGGTGGTGCACATAGGAGGCGCGGTCCAACCCCACGCCAGCTCTTCCCATCACCTGACTCCTCTGACACCATTAGGGCAATAGGCATATATACAAGCCGGGGGAAAAACCTCCTAAAGAGGGAAAAAAGTGCCCCGGCTATCCTATTGTGTTCACACACATCACTACCTATATATATCAACAAATCCCCCCTGGGAGTGATGCGATGAACAAGGAGTTGGCACTCATGTATAAGGAAGTGCCAAGCTATGTGAAAATCACTCCACAAAAGGAAGTAAGCCCAAAGCTTTGCGGAAAGCTTCAAACTTCTCCCTAGGCAGAGCCTTCGTGAAAAGGTCTGCAATGTTCTGTGTGGGCACATATGCCAAGCTGATCTCCCCAGCAGAGAACCTCTCCCTGACATAATGATAATGCACCTCAATGTGCTTAGTGCAAGCATGGAATAGAGGGTTCCTCGTGTTGGAAAACAATGTCCCATGGTCAAAAGGTCAAGGTATCAATGTCCCAAGAGTGCTATAGTCCATTTTGCTCAGAATATCACAACATTTGTAGATATAGTTTGTAGTCCCTCTACAACAAAAGGTGCTAGGTATCATGGCTATGACATGCGCCTCCTAAAGCACCCACACAGGTTCGAATCCTATGAGCAGTGATGGAGCAACAAAAAGCACATCAAAATAGCAATGAAAGCTATTTTTAGCAACGATATTCAATTTTTAGCGATCGTCATATTTTTAGCCATAAAAAGCTAATTCACAAATATTTGAAAAAATGATAAGGAGGTTTTTTGTATCACTACGATCTTGCTTTATGCTTTTGGAGTGCTTTATTCTATCAAGAACATACTATATAAGAACATGTTTGGGGTCACTTCAAGACATCCTACACCTAGTTCAACGCCAGGTTTGGTACCTCAATAGAGGTGGTGCTCTTAGCACATGGGGAAACCATGGTGTGATCTTGGAGCATGTTGAGGAGAAGCTATGGAATTCTTCTTGGAGGAGAAGAGTGTGCTCACACTTTTGCTTATGGAGTGGAATTACCCATTAGTAGCTTGGTGGTGTGGAACAACCATCCACATGATGTATTTGAAAATTGTCTTCTACATGAAGATTTTGGTTTACTTCAAAGACATTGGATGGTGGTTAACATAAGATTTACATCTTATGTTAAGAATTCAGGTACATATTCTCTTTATGCACACAGGTACTACTTGGGGTTTATGGGGGTGGTGGCATCCATATCAAGAGGAGTCCTATTCGGCATAGGTACAAGAGAATCAGTACATGTATGCTTCATGCATATTTGGATGAGGTGTTCGAGAAGGTATGTTTATATGAGTTTGAGGATTTCTGGTAGCAAACTTGTTAGCATTCTTTGCTAATTTTGTAAGTATGTGATCTTTCACACACATATCTGATTTAGGGTCTTCCATAGCCTAAGTTCAGATGAGGGTTTGCTGATTATCAGTTTTAGATTGATCCTTCCTCTTTCTGTCACTCATATTCACTCTTCTACAACCTATTAGGTCACACATCTCATATATAATTAGAGTTTTGTCCATACATCTGAATATGTTTGTTAGTGTTGCAGAGCAAAGAAGCACAAGAGAAGAGCCCCAAAATTTTCAAATAAATGGGCATGATTTTTCTTCTTCAAAGTCCTAAAGAATTCCCTCAAGCCATGTAAATGCACTAGAGGAGTCCTCTAGTTGCATAATCCCAACTTGTTGTAAAATATCTCGTGTAAATTAGTAGGAACTTCACTTTTTAGTAATAAAGTGCCGGTCTCTTGTATGAAAGGACCAAACTTAGGGCACATGTATATAAGTCACTTTGTCACTCTTTGTAAAGACTTTTTGCTATTGTGAACAAGGAGAGCTTTGAAATCTCGAATTTGCCTCTTTCCTGCAGATTTCCATCTCCTCTTTGATCTTCTATGTGTGTGTAATGCTTGGAATGTGTGTGTAGGACTGTTGTCTACCCCTCCCCACTGTTTTTGAGCTACTGTAGTGTGTGTGTGAGCTAGTAGGAGTTGTGGCGTGAGTGTGGGTACTTCCTACCATTCACTATTTTGGTCATAACTTGAAGCAGGGTTGTCAGAATCGAGTGAAACCACTTCTAATAGATACGTCTCGTCGAGAGCTTCAAACGAAGTACGCTATTGACTATATTCGGAGCTTGGAGCTGAGAGAAATCCTTGATTTATTGAAAACTGCTGTAAATGATATTGCGACAGACACTTTCAGTCTTTCAGTGAGTTTGAGAGGTGGATTAGGCTTTTCTCATGCATATCAACTGAACCACTTCATTTTCCATCATGTGTGCACATGTCTTCATACACCTGGTTAGGTTGTTTGATCGGATTGATATATAAGCGTGTGTCAATTTCCCACTATATGCACTTGTGTTGCAAATGAGGTTTAGTCTCTTTGGCACAAGTCCTTGAGTCTTCTTGACTTAAGTACACACGTTTTTGGTGCCATTGCCGGGGAACACTCAGCCAAGGTGCCTTCGTGATGGTTATAGATTGAAAGTGATGAAATCGTACTTGTAGAAGTGAATTCGTTCCGTGGCAAGTAGTCAATCACTTCAGCACTTGTTACTTCACATCCCGGAGGTGTGTGTAATGAGTTTTTAGGTTTAGAATTAGTAGGAAGGGAGAGAAGGAGGATTTAGGGTTAGGTTAGAAGGAGAGGAGAGGGGAAGAGAATTGAAGTAGGAGTAGGCCAAGATCACCAAAAAAACAAAAAAAAATGTCAAAATTAGTGAACTTCAGTTTCTATCACAAAAAGTATAAAAACCAAAAAATTTGAACTCATTTGATACTTTCCTGTGTTCTGGTATCGCGTGCGAGCAGCGACCGATATCGTGAGAGTGGTATCGCACGCTACAGGCTGACAAGACTAAGTATTGAGCTCAAGTTGCAATCAAGACACCACAAAGGTAAGATTCAACAAGAATTCCTTGGCAAAAACACACTAAAAGTGCACCAACACGTGATTAAGTGCACATTCGGTATCGTGGGGGGGGGAACAGTTTGTTTTTTGAACTTTCTTGAAAGAGACAGTGTGTTAGGAGTGAAGAGGGGTGAGAGAAGAGAAAGGGGGTGCAAAAATTTTATATTTTGGAGGTATTTTGGCTTGAGTATCGCGATCGGTTGAGTTTTTGGTATCGCGATACCAAAAATTCCCTTGTATCGCGATACTCGCCGAAGTATCGTATCGTCAGTTACCAATCTTGGTATCGCGATACCACTTCTGGTATCGTATCGCCAAGTTGGTATCGCGATCTCACTTTACCCGTGGTATCGTATCGTGTGCCACCGTGGAATCGTATCGTCTGAAGTCACACCTAGTATCACTATACAATAATAGTATCGTATCGGTGCAAGTGGGTGGTATCGTATCGCCACTTGCATTGGTATCATATCACGCCCAACCCTAGTATCGTATTGTCTCATTGTCAGGAGTGATATCGCGATACCAAGTTGGTATCATATCGGCCCTTTGCAAGTGGTATCGTATCATCTGGATTTTTAGTGTCGTATCGTGAGGACCGTTGGTATCGTATCGTCCCAGATTTTGGTATCGTATCGCCAACCCCTAAAGTATCGTATCGTGCCAGGTCCTAGTTTAGTATCGCGATACCATACCAGTATCGTATCGTCTCACTGTCAGGAGTATCGTATCGCCTGATTGATTCAGTATCGTATCGTGTGGACCCCTAAGGTATCGTATCGTCAGGAAAGTCAGTATCGTATCGTGATCAGTAGCAGTATCATATCGCCTAGCTCTTAGGTATCGTATCGTGAGTTGCTGTGGTATCGTATCGTGTGAGGGAATCAGTATCGTATCGTCAGGTGCATCAAGTATCATATCGGCCAAGCATTAGGTATCGTATCGTGACCAACTGTGGTATTGTATCGCTGACTACGACAATATCGTATTGCCTAGATATTTGGTATCGTATCATGGCCAAAGAAGTATCGCCTAGTGCAGTATCACCTAGAAGTGGTATCGTCCAGAGCTTTTGTAGCATTTGGCAGTACAAACTTAAGGCATTTGAAGAGCCACTCAAGGAGAGTTTTAGAGACCTAGAGAGCCTCAGGAGGGTGAATGAACTTGAGGTAAGGGAGAGTGCTAAGTAGCCGAAGAAGTGTCATATCCTCTGTGGGGAGTACCGCTCAGGTCAGTCACCGTTCTGTCTATTCAGATACCTCTAGTGACTCCGAGGAGGAGGTACCCATGGCCTCTGAAGATATGCATGGTCCAGTTCCAAGTAGAAACTTCATGACCACAATAGAGGGAGAGTACCGTACCTCCTTACAGTATGTGTCTACTAATGCCCAGGAGATTCCCATCTACCTAGATGGCTTAAACAGATCAATGGCTAGGATGGTAACCTCTATGGCTGCCACAATCGTGCCTAGACCTGCTGTTAAGTACGAAGGAGGAGCATATATGGACAAGATAGGTCACATATACATAGTGACGGAATTTCATGAGATGATCAATGAAAGGGGAGAGTTAGTGGAACAAGAAAACCTAGGAAGAACCAACCCTGAGGAACTAGTGACGACCCCTAGAGGTAGATCCCAAGTAACACGAGTCTTGAGAGGAGACTTGATACCTCAAGATGATTACCTGTTGGAAATCTATATAATTCATGGATCAGATGTATTACTTCAAACAGACTTACCAGCTCCAGGAAGAGAAGAAAGCCCTATGACATTTTATGAACTGAAGGATCCAGAAGACGAAACTAGAATCACATACCTAGACAAAAATCAGTAAAGTTGGTTGGTTAGTGCTTTGGATAGAGCTCGTCTGAAATACATGGGTTTGCATGTATTCCCCCAGAGAGAGCAACTACCTCGCAAAACCCCTTTGGAAATCAACAAGAGACAGAACACACCACGTCAGGACAAACTAGCCAACGGAGTGTTCCAAACCGTACTCATGTACAATTTGCGACTCCAGGAGTGCAAACACACGATCATACCCACCCAGGAGTAGGGAATCAGTACCGTCCACCAGTAAGACCACGACCACCAGTAGGAGGGCAGCCTTGAATACCTCCATTTAGACCAGTTGTCCCGGTCTTTCCTGTAATGCCTAGACCACCAGAACCAATGAGAAGACTGAGACCTATCCAAGTGGCCAAGTGTGTAAGAAATCATTACGACGGATTAGGATAACCCTACGATCACATTGCTGAATTTAAACAAGTACTAAGGGCAGAACAAGTAGACGACTTCTTTGTGCAGTATGAGTCCTTTGGACTCACCCTCACAGGAACGACGCTAACTTGGTTCCAGCCGTTAGATCCTAATCAGTTTGGAAACATGGAGCAATTTTTTCAAGAATTCATTGGGGAATTCACTAAGAGAGAGATTAAACACAATTCTGCGTCTTTAATCCATAGTTTTAAACAAAACCCTAATGAAACAGTGAAGACAGCTGCCCGGAGATTCAATCAGTATGTGGATAGATGCCCAGTTGCTGAGAGACCCACTCAGCAAAAAATGATTTCATTATTTTTGGACGGACTCACAAATGGAACCCTAATAACGCTAGTTTACGTGAAGAGGCTACAAACTCTAAGTGAGTGTCTTCAGGAATGCATTGATTTAGAAGACAATCTAGCTGAGGACCTCAAGAGCACGCCTAGCCCCACTAAATCAGAAGATTCTCGGAGTACCATTACATCCAACTCCAGTAATATGGAAGAATTAGCGGAGTTATTAGCAAAGAAACTAGGAGTTCAGGGACAAAGAACTTACCAACACCCAGCGTTAAGAATGCCCATGTTACGAAGATGTAGTCTATGTGGAGGAGATCATCCCACACACATGTGTGCACGAGGAGGAGCTGGTGCACATCCGACATATCCTTACAACAGACCGCCCCAACAAGGGACTGCCCTGTATTGCCACATAGAACAAAAATACACCAACCACACTACCAAAAACTGTCCATTCAATAGGCAGTCACGCCCCTTACAACCACCACAGTATCGACCATACGGGTATCCACCTAGAGAGCCAGGCAGAGAGATGCCGAGATACAACCCCTATCCAACACCAGCAGGAGCATCGAGACCTTATGAACAAGCACCATATCCACCACCCCAACCAGTGTTAGGGCCACAACTGTCACAAGCTCAACAAGTGGTACCTGTGAAGTATGCTCAGCCAGAAGAAAATTTGGAAAGAGCCATAGTGTCAGCATCAACGACGATCACTGTAGAATTAGCAAACCCTGGATATGCTAACCTCAGGAGATTATTATCCCTATGAAGCCAACATGTTAGAGTATGAATCAGCATATGATTCGGCTTACTCTGGATATGATGGTTATGACCAAGCTTATGGAACGGAGGTAGCAACTTTGATGTATACTGCACCTAAAGCACAACCACCCATGAGACCACCCATTAGACCTCCTGTGCCGAGAGGACCTTGTTATAGATGTGGAGGAGACCATTTTATTAGAGAATGTCCTCGGCCTTATAATCCACCACCCCCTAGGACTTGGGAAGGATACTACAATGATTGTGGAAAGGAACATCTTTTTAGAGATTGTCCAAAAAATCCTAATAAAACCGAGGATACAACACCTGTTAATGTAATCGAAGTGATAGAAGCATCACGAAGTGATAAGGAGTACACCGTGCCTTTAAAGGCCATCATGTGAGCTCAAATGAAAGAACGAAAAGGAAAACAACCAGAACAGGAACGAGAGAGCAAAAAAACGGTAAACCCCAAGATTCAAATAGTTGAAGATTCAGAGGATCTACGTGAGAGTACCCAGACCATTAAAGCACAGAAATGGAAGGAAAGAAGAGAAAAACTCAAAGATAAATGGATGAAAAACAAAAGTCAAGATAATAAGAAACAAACTAGAAGCATGAAAGAACAAGAGGAACATGAAATTCAGAAAGAAGTGCCCATTCCACCTATTCAAGAAGTAGAGAAACCGGAATCCATTTTAGTTGACCCAAAATCCGACGACCTAGACATGTGGCTGAAGGCCTACCAAGCTAGAATTAAGACTGGACCGAATGTAGAGCAACATGAAAAACTTTACCCACAAGGGGAATTAGAAAAAGAAAGGCTTGCAATATGTCGAAAGCTTATAGAGGTTGCACAAGCTACCCTAGAAAAGACTATTCCAGCCCTACCAGAGACGAGAATACCAGATAATCAATATAAAGAACACGTCGGGGCCTTGGATACAGAACTTAGAGGGAAGGATGACAAGCGTGAGCGAACTAGAACCTAGGATGAACCACTGTCAACCATACCTGACTTAGAGGCAGAATGGCCAAAGGAGTTATGGAATAGAATTCGAGAAGAACAATGTAAGAAAAATGGAGTATCAAAGCCTCCTTTTGAGGAAATAGACGTGGCAGTCTATCAACCCAACCCCAACCTAGAAGAAGTATACAAGGAAATATCAAGACTCGACAGAAATAGAGAAGAAACCCAGAGCATTTCAACATTGCCTAATTACATGGGAGAATATGAAAAGGAATCCATGATAATACGAGCACCCACAGTACATGGAAAAGGAAAAGAAAACTCGGAAAAGAGTTCACACAATCTAACGGAACTAAAGAAGACAAAAGTACAATGCAAACTGACCGTGGAAGAACTACTTCAAATTAGGCCGCATTTATGGAAGCAAATAGCAAGCCAAATGGAATTAGGGCAAGAAAAGGAAGAGGAAGAAGTTAAGGGAAAAGGAAACTCAACTAGAATCCAAATTCCAGTTGATAAAGTGGGAGAATTTAGTGAAGGAGACGAAGGTAACACATGTCTACCTGTCATTTACAATGGGTACATGACCAAGGCTATACTAGACACAGGAGCTGGCATAGGAATCGCCACCAAAGAGATTTGGGAGAAATGGGGAAAACCTGCCTTACGACCCACACGCATGAAACTCCAATTAGCAGACGGTCATGTGGCGAAACCCTTAGGAATACTGGAAAGAGTCAAATTGACTACCTGTGGGGTTGAATTTGAACACACATTAGCCATTTGTAAATTCGAAACGGCTAATAATTACGAGATGATATTAGGACGAACCTTTATGAGACAAATGCGGGTAGTACAAGATTGGGGAAGAGATTCATTGTACCTACAACATCAAGGAAATACCACTAAAATAAACTTGCACACCGTTTCCTATAGAGATGTCCCTCCACTACAATGGAATCCCATACACAAGGAGGAAGATGACCTATCCATTCACAGTGCTGGATCGAGTGATCAATCATGGATACACGAGGACGCTCAGTTATGGATGTGTAAGGAAGCCAAGAAAGAAGATTACAAAAGATAGATATGGCCAATCGGACATCCTAACTACAGACCTGTGGAGGACCCAAGGTACATACCTCAAATCTTTCCAGATGAGACCTTTGAACCGCATGGATGGATGGAAATCCTAGCAACCTTAGACGTGTGCGTAAATGAGGAAGTCTTGACAATGAACGAGTGCATAGACGAGGAAGGCTATGATGTAAATCTTTATATGGTTGTCCTTCAAGAAGTGGAAGAAGGGGAAATCTTGGAAAAAGAGTGGAAGGAGGAATATGAGAGTATCGAAATGGAACCCGAATTTGATTCAGAAGAGAGCTATCTAGACACCATTCGAACCAAAGCGAAACAGGAACCGACAAAGATCTTAGCAATAGAAGCCGCTCCCAGAGCACAAAAACAAGAAACCAAAATGAGTAAAACTGGACCAGACCCAGATCTGTTTGAAGTTCCTGAACACTTTAAAAGATACGAAGTAGAAGAGTGAAAGGTAGCCATTCAAATGCCTAAATGAGAGGCCTGAGACGGAGAAGCGTACGACAACAAAGAACAAACAAAAAAAATTATAGTAACAGTGGAAGACGGAGAAGAACGATGCACATACATAGGCAAAGATGTATCAGTCGAAGAAGAAGAAGAACTCATACAACTGATCCGAGAATATCGAGACGTGTTCGTATGGACATATAAAGATCTCAAAGGCATGGAACCCTCGATTTGTTCTCATAGGATACCAATGACAGCAGATGCAAAACCATCAAAACAACGCCCTTATACATACAACAAGATCTATGCTGCTAAAATTAAGGAAGAAATAGACAAGTTACTAGTGGTAGGATTCATATATGAGATAGAACACACCGAGTGGGTATCGCCATTAGTAGTTGTGCCTAAGAAAAATGGAAAATTGAGAGTGTGCATTAACCTGAAGAAAGTGAACGCAGCCACCATACGTGATAGTTACCCACTACTCATCACTGACCATCTATTGGAAAGGGTCGCAGGAAAAGAAGTTTATAGCTTCTTAGATGGATTCTCAGTATACAATCAAGTAGCTATTTCTACTGAGGATCAACATAAGACCGCATTCGCGACGGAATGGGGAGTCTATGCTTTCAGAGTGATGCCTTTTGGACTCACTAATGCACCAGCTACTTTCCAATGATTGATGTGTCATGTTTTCAAGGAATTTCTGAAAAAGAGCACGGAAGTATATGTAGATGACCTATGTACATACTCCAATCAAAGACACGATCATATTCCTGAATTGAGGAAGATATTTAATAAATGTAGACAGTACAGAGTCTATTTAAACCCAGAGAAGTGTGTCTTGAAGGGAAAATCCTAGGACACATAGTCTCTAGGAATGGAATATCCACGGATGAGGACAAGATTAAGGTCATCTTAGAGCTTCCTAGACCAAAGAATGCAAAAGAGGTGCAATCATTTATGGGACACTGTGGATATTACCGTCGGTTTATCCACATGTATGCCATAATCGCCAAACCCCTGTATGGTCTCTTAACTCAGTTCACTTGGACGGAAGAGTGCGAAAAAGAATTCAATGAGTTGAAAAAGAGGCTTAGCACGGCTCCCATTCTAAAAACGCCAAATTGGAACAAGCCTTTTCATATTCATGTTGATGCTTCTAACTATGCAATAGGATGTATCTTAGCCCAACCAGCTGATGAAGGAAAATTAGATCATCCAATTGCCTATGCGAGCAGACAACTGAATCAAGCTGAAAGGAATTATACCACTACCAAGCGAGAAGGATTAGGAATGGTCTATGCAGTGAAGAAATTTAGACACTATCTCCTAGCCAACAAATTCAAGTTCTTCATAGACCATCAGGCTTTACTGTACTTAGTCAATAAACCTTGTAACACGGGAAGATTAGTAAGATGGTTCTTACTATTAATGGAGTTCGACTTTGAAGTGATAGTGAAAAAGGGGAACACCCATGTAAGAGCGGATCATCTTTCAAGGTTAACACATGGAGAACCACCAAGCGGAGTACCCGATGATCTGCTAGACACGTATTTGTTCAATCTGGAAGTTTGTCCAAAGTGGGCAGAGAAATTAATTCCTATACTCACCCATGGCCCACAACATTCAATCAATAAGGATAGCAGAAAGGAAATTCTCCAATCAAGAAACTTGCATATTATCGCGGGAAGTGTGTACTATAAGGAACCCAATTGATTTTTGCTAAGATGTGTCGAGGAGGACGAACAAACGAAGCTAATTGAACAAGCACATGTGAACAAATGGAGAACACACCAAGCAACTCATGGAACCATTAGGGAATTAATGAGATTAGGAGTATACTGGCCGGACATGCCCAAAGATGTCCATGACTACGTAAGTAACTGTGCAGAATGCTAGGAAACAATCCCGGAGGATCATACTTCCATACCTTTCTCAACGATAGCACCCAATTGGAGCAAAACATCAGTGAAATTCCTAAAGACAAGAGAACATGAGGAAGGAGTTAGCTTGGCTAGAAAATGATCCCTAGAGGAGATGAGTGAAGACTATGTTCTCATAGGAAGAAACTTGTTTAGAAGAGGAAAAGACAACCAATTACGATTATGTGTTCATGAAGGAGAATATTTGCCCATATTAGAGATGGCACACACCGGTGTAGCAGGAGGTCATTTTTAAGCCGACAGAACAACAAAAATGATTCTCTTCGCAGGCTTGTGGTGGCCAACTTTACATATGGACGCTGAAACATATGTGCAAAGTTGTGAAACATGCCAAAGGGCTAAATACCCAATTCGGAGAGATGACATGCCATTGCGACCTATGGTGTGTGTGAGAGCATTCTCTAAATGGGGTATTGACTTCATAGGACCCATCAATCCACCAGCCAAAGGATCGCATGCTAAGTACATCATAGTAGCCACTGATTACTTGACAAAATGGGTAGAAGCGAAGGCTACTAGAAAGAACGATGCTCAAACCACTGCTAAGTTCCTTTTTGAACATATATTCACTCGTTTTTTATTACCAATTGAGATTGTGAGTGACCGAGGAACGCATTTCCTTAACGAAGTAATAGAATCCCTAATGAATGAATTTTTAGTGATCCACAAAAAATCAGCCCCATACCATCCCCAAGCCAATGGTCAAGCGGAAAGTTCCAACAAGGTATTATGTACAATATTGACAAAGATTGTCAATAATGGGAGGTCTGATTGGGACAAACAATTGCATCATGCAATTTGGGCCTTCCGAGTAGCATACAAGACTGCCATTGGAACTACCCCATTCAATCTAGTGTACGGGCAGAATGCAATTTTGCCAATTGATTTTTTAATCCCAACATTGAGAGTAGCCCAATAGTATGAATGGAACGGACATGTGTTATCCCCACAACTAGACCAAATCGAGAAGTTACATGAAACTAGGTTATAAGCGATGGCAGGAATCTATGCAGCCAAGAGAAGACAAAAGGCATATTATGATGCACATATAAAAGACAAAGGACTTAAAGAGGGAGACTTAGTCTTGGTGTACACCTTAAAGCAACATGCCAAGAAGTTACAAAAACGCAGATATGGACATCTGATCATCAATAGGATCTCTACTAGTGGAGCAGTTAATTTAGCCACTCTAGATGGAGACATTCTTCCTAACTACATAAGTGGATGCAGAGTTAAAAGGTTCATGGAGCCATTGACGGATCAAATGCTAGCATGCCTAGTAGGTGCTCAAAATAGGAAGAAAGAAGAAGAACAGATTAGAGAGGAGGCACGACAAGAAGCCCTAGAACGCATCAAGAAGAGGAAAGAGTGGATTAGTCAAAGAGATGAACGATATCTCCAAGGAGGGGAACCTATCCGTATGGCTAACTATCAAGTCCATACATCTGACGCAAATAGAGCTCACAGGTCACAACCTTACCTAAACCTAGGGATTGGAACGACAGAGTACAAATTTATAGATGCATTGATAGATTCAAGAGCAGGACTTAGTTGCATACGCAACAAAGTCATACAAGATCTTCAACTAACGATGACGCCCACAAAGGCTTATATGGTAGGAATTGGAGGTCAAATCATAGAATGCATAGGAACCACTAACGTACCCCTCCACCTAGGAAATTCTTCCATGGAACAACGAGTCTTAGTGTGCAGAGATGAGGATTTAATAGAAGATTTGATCCTAGGACAGGATTGGATCATTGAGAATGAAATGAGAATCAACCTAGCTCAAGGCTATATTTCAGCCAAAATAGGGCACAAGGAAATTTTTTGTTCATTAGGAGAGAAGCCTTTACTCCAACCAACAACCATTGAGAGTGAGGAAGGATGCAAAAAAGAGCTACTGGAACCTGATTCCAGTCCTAATATCTCAAAAACCAATCTAGAAGAAGCAGAAAGTGCAAACCCTAAAACGTCCAAAGAAGAGGTGAAATCACCTCATTCAGCTGAGGAACAACCACACACTAAGAAAACCAACTCTCATGGAGCTTCTCACCCAGCCAAAGGATCACCAATGTGGAGGACGACATTCAGACATTTACATCAAGGAAAGAACAAATTCAAATGGGTACGCAAAGATCAAGTGCAGAAATCGGAAATGTCATCACCAAATCATTGGGAGAATAAGAGGAATAACAAGTCAACATCGCGACCATTTGACACAACACTACTCTTGTAAGTATGGATTCCTAAGTCTTTGATTGACGCTCAGAAAGCACGACAACAAATATGGATCCCCAAGACGGTCAGGCAGGCCGCCAAGCAAGAGATAAGCAATCTGGAGGATACACAACTTCGAAACAGTCGAACAACAAAGCAAAGACAAACTCATCCTAAAAACATGAAGAGCAACAATTCTATTGCTCAGCTACCCAAAGATACAAAGGGAACACACGAAGATTGACGGACCAGAGAGAAGACAAGGGACATCATGACAACAAAATGGATTTGGAAACCCAAGCAACTACAAGGAGTGGACCATCGAGATGACAAAGATTCCAATTGCACTCATATAATATCGAATGCACCTAAAGTATGCATGATAGGGCCACATTACAAGGCCAAGCATTCAGCAGATGATGTACATGATAAAATTAGTGGTGCACATTCTCCAATTGAGATAAGATCATAACTTCAACTTTCTTAGGAATGGACCTACTATGTACATAAATAAATGCTTCGGCTACACTAATGATTGTTTTCTTTCAGAGTAAGAAATAAAAAGATGTGGTATCTCACGTATAGAACCATGGGAAACGGAGTGATGGAACGACAACAAATCACTGCAATGCACTACATAACTTCTATACTTTCCCTTGAAGCTAATGTGCTTTTCCTTACAAGTGCAGATGGCTTCTGAAGCAACAGTACAAGAGGAAGTATTGGAATTTCCACTCCAGAGTATCACCAAGGCAAAGGGACACTGGTTTCGAGAAGATCAACCGGCTGGGGAGTATCTCTTCCTGGCAACGATAAAAATCATGGATACCGATCATCAATTTTCGATCATGTCCTAAGACTTCAGAGTGTTGCATGAACTACCATCTACAATCGCCATCATGAAGAAATCGGGCATTCATAAATATTTTGAATTGCCAATCTATAAGCCCGACTTCCAAAGATGCACACAGGTCATGAACACATTACAGCCGGCACTGCATGATCCATTGGTGCCTGAAGCTAAAGTGATGGATAAAGTCGGTGAATGGGTAGTCATCCAATTTATGCATGACTTGATTAAAGAAGCTTTTGGATGGGAAAAGGATGGAACTACAGTGGTCAAAGAAGAGAGTCGCGGCGCAAAGACCAGAACATTCACGGACATTAATAGGGTGGACATAGAAGAGGAAGTCAGACTCATCCACCAACACTTCTGCTTTCCCAATATGCATCGATACACGGCTCCTCAAAAAATTATAGTTCAACTACTCTCACATGCCATCAAGCAGATTGGAAATCAAATCAATCTGACTCCTTACATACAGGAAAGATTATTAGAAGCAAAGAAGCAATGGAATAATAAGAAGTTCCTCAATGGCAGCGTCGCTGTGACAATATTGATTTACCACGCTTTAGGTATTCGAGAGCACCTACAGGAAATGCCATCATCAACTGCCATGGCAAAGGATGCCAAAGTCGCCACTGTTCCTAAAAAGAAAAGAGGAGTCAAGATTGTGGAAGAGGCAGAAACTAGCTCTCAACCCAGAATGAGAGGCACGAAGAGACTCAGGGAAGTCAAGCAAGTAGAAGAGGAAGTTCCAGTCACGAAAAGAATACACGTGCTTCCAAAAACAAGAATTGAAGAGCACAGGCCGCTTACAGAGGAAGATTTAACTCAAGCCCTCGAGGATACACATCAATATATAGCAGGGCAAGTCATTTTGCCAGTACAAGGGCATCATTATCAGCAAGCCCAACAGGAGATAGAAGCCAAAAAGAAGCTCACAAAAGTACACCGCTACAGGGAATTAGGGTTGGAAAATTCAAGCTCATCTTCAGATGCACAAGAAGAACCCGACACCTCATTATTGAATGTAGATATTCAAAGTGAATCCAAGGATGATGGACAATGGGAGGAATTGAATGCAGTAAATTACAATGAAGAAGAGGGCATAAAAGTGGTTAATAACTCTACCCACCCAGAACTGAACACCGAAGGCATAGAAGCCAACAAAGAAGGAGCGCAGGTGACTAAACTTAATGAAAGTTCCACTCTCCATATCCGGGAGGCAACACTTTCAAGGGAAGAGTCAATCAAAATACCAAAGAAAGAGCCTCATGAAGTGACAGTAGAAGAAGAAGACCCCTTCACCCCAATAAGGGTCGTGGCAGAACCCTCCCCCATGGACGTCACCTTTCAAGGGAGTGCCACAAAAGCTGTTGAAGCAGAAAAAGTACAAGACATTCAATTACAAATTAGACAACCACACAACGAAACTGTTCATGTCGAGCAAGGAAAGATGTACAAACCGGAGAAGCTCTGAGCATACCTAGGACATGGTTGAATGTCGACATCACTCAGCTCAAGCTAGTGGTGCAGGACATGATCAGAACCGCACTGGACACACAACAACTAATGCTTGAGGCTGATGAAGACTATGATCAAGCTATGCCCGGACAAGCATGAGCTTCAAGAAAGGAGTAAGAATCTTTCGGTAGAATTGAAATTAGAAAGAGAGCACATAAAAAATAAAGACAAGGAAGTTCAAGAAGCCAAAAAGCAGTGCAATGATTTGAGGACGGAAAACGCCAAATTAAAAGAACAACTGCAAGAGGTTCAAAAGAAATATGAAGCAAGCGAGGCCGAGAAGGCACGAATGAACGCCATAAGTAAAATACTAGAATCACAAATAAAGGTATACATGGAGGAGGCAGAAAACTTAAGGAACCGCAATAAGGAGCTCATGACAGCTCTTCTAAGTGATCACCCCGTTGAAATTCAGGGAAGACCAGAAAAGCATATCAAAGACTTGGAAGAAAAGTTAGCGAAGTATGAAGATCAGCTCAAAAAGGAGCAGGCCACCATTGCCGAATGGGAAAAGAGGTACATGGAAGATACCGCCGCACTTAGAACCAAATGGAAGAAAGCAGAAAATAGATACCTACTGCAATGTAAAGAAGATGCAGATCAACTCGCAATAGTGGTAGAAGAAATCCAAAAGAATAAGGAAACAATCTTGCAGGCACAAGAAGAAATTAAGCAAAAGAAAGAAATGACACAGCAACTACAGGATCAACTAGCACACAAGGACATTGAGGGGACACCAGTAGTTCCAAAATCCACCGAGGCTATTGAGGAGATTGAGGTACGCCCTCTCTCTCCCCCCTTGTATCATTCGCCAATAAGGGAGGAGCAGGAGGTCCAAATTGAACATAATACTCGGGACATTGCAAAACTGAGCCGATCGGAAAGGGCACTACTGGTGTCCTAGCTTACTGCTGAATTTGAAGATCAAATAATCCAGGTGATGAAGGAGGCCCAAATCAAAAGCAAAAATTTGGATCAAGCCCTTCAATGTACCATATGATCTCCTTAAAGAACAAACGCGACAATATATAAAGATACTACACATAAAGATCCAGACACGAACCTCCAGTTCAGCCAAGATACATTCAAGTATACTCAAGAGGAATTCGAAAAGTCTGATCCCATATGGAGGCGGAAACTCTTGGAAAAGAACCCTACATTGAGGGTACAATGGGAAGCTTCACCATATGTGCTTCAAGTCAATCCATCATTTTGCCCCGTACCCCGCAGACGCTCCTGGATGCAATTTTGGGAAGGTCAGCGCCAGGGAAGCATCAATAATCAATGGCTGAATTACCCATTGCTACCTAGTCTGCCACATAACTACCTACCAACGGAAGAATATATGGTAAAAACAATGGAATTTTGGATTGCAAGATATGCGACTGTCCCGGGCTTAGCAGTGAAAATGACCAATAAGATATTCAGCATGCTATTAACTGTAATCAAAGTCTTCCAGCATGCCAAATACATTTTTTTGAATTTCATCGGCATTACACAAGGCTCTGAAGCGCTTGTTTTTTACCTATCTATGATCCCGAGCTGCTTAACCCTGATGGCGTATTATTCTCGACTTATGTTTTTGCCGTCAATATATATGTAGACTTTCGAAGAAGCATTTTTCACTGGCTTCTTCGAAATAGATTCAGAAATTTTTGTCAAAATGACTTCAAATCTTAATGCACGCCTAGTGGCTTATGAAACCAGCTTTTTTGCGGATCACCGACAAGCACCAGAGGATGGAGTGAAGTCAAGCTAGTGGAAAGAATTTATGATATGTCATGCCAATTTGCTGATTCAACGAGAGCAAGCAGCCATACAGGCCTATTCACATCCCCACAGAAAGCCTGTCGAGGACGACAGAGTTCAGGAGGAGGGACGTGTGGAAGGGGAATCAAGCAAGAAGAAAAGAAAAAGAAGATCAAAGTCAAAAACTGCGCAATAAAGAATGAAGATCATAAAATGAAAGAACCACCCTCTGCCCAAAGCCCCGCAGGGGCACGCATTAGGCAACAACGCGAATCATCCAGGTCTTGAGGATGGGAATTAAAGATCAATCAGAACCAGGACATTTCATGGGAAGGACGGACCAAGGCCAGGAACTATCCATGAAGAAGTGCAAGACAATACTTGGCAGGTAGTAATCCTCTCGCTGATAGCATGCGTGTCAACAAAGTAAACAGGCTCAAAACAATACAACAAGGTCAGATGTGTGCAACCAGGACAAATCAGAAGACCAAAAGCTAGAAAGAGGTGACTAAGAACAACACATTCCTAGTCACTGGTGGCAACCCAACTCAATACAGCAACCGGATATGTGATATAAGAAATGCGAAGGGGCAAACAGAAGCAAAGGATATACCTCGGATAAGATAACCAATTGTCTGACAGTCCTTGTTGCTGCTTCGACCGCTGGGTGCGTGTATTCAGAAGACTTAAGCAAGCAGCCGACGAGAAGCTAAAGCCTGTCAAGGGATGACAGAGACAAAGAGGGGGAGAGTGTTGCAGAGCAAAGAAGCACAAGAGAAGAGCCCCAAAATTTTCAAATTAATGGGCATGATTTTTCTTCTTCAAAGTCCTAGAGAATTCCTTCAAGCCATGTAAATGCACTAGAGGAGTCCTCTAGTTGCATAATCCCAACTTGTTGTAAAATATCTCGTGTAAATTAGTAGGAACTTCACTTTTTAGTAATAAAGTGCCAGTCTCTTGTGTGAAAGGAGCAAACTTAGGGCACATGTATATAAGTCACTTTGTGACTCTTTGTAGAGACTTTTTGCTATTGTGAACAAGGAGAGCTTTGAAATCTCGAATTTGCCTCTTTCCTACAGATTTCCATCTCCTCTTTGATCTTCTATGTGTGTGTAATGCTTGGAATGTGTGTGTACGACTGTTGCCTACCCCTCCCCACTATTTTTGAGCTACTGTAGTGTGTGTGTGAGCTAGTAGGAGTTGTGGCGTGAGTGTAGGTACTTCCCGCCATTCACTATTTTGGTCATAACTTGAAGCAGGGTTGTCAGAATCGAGTGAAACCACTTCTAGTAGATGCGTCTCGTTGAGAGCTTCGAAAGGAGTACTTGTTGACTATATTCGGAGCTTGGAACTGAGAGAAATCCTCGATTTACTGAAAACTAATGTAAATGGTATCGCAGCAGACACTTTCAGTCTTTCAGTGAGTTTGAGAGGTGGATTAGTCTTTTCTCATGCATATCAACTGAAACACTTCATTTTCCATCATGTGTGCAACATGTCTTCATACACTTGATTAGGTCGTTTGATCAGATTGACATATAAGCGTGTGTCAATTTCCCACTATATGCACTTGTGTTGCAAATGAGATTTAGTCTCTTTGGCACAAGTCCTTGAGTCTTCTTGACTTAAGTACACAGTTACATTTGTATATACACTCTTCCATCTATTTTTGCTCACATAGAGTGGTTGAGATTTTGACTCCCACATTGTAAATTGAAATTTGTATATATGATAGTGTGAGTAAGCAGTAGCTTACGTAACACTTTACACGTTGTCTAATCGTTCTCTATCTTTGTCTCATCATTTGTATGATGAAATGTGGTATGTTCATGTTTTTTCAATATTGGAAGATTGCTGGAATCTATGTTGTAGATCATGGACCTATGGACCTTGGACCTGTGGTATTAGTAATGGGCCTACCTAATTTTCGAACATTTGGTATCAGAGCATCCAGGCTCTCAGATATTCAAGTTCACAGGTTCCCAGACTTCTAGGTTTACAACATATGATTTAAGAGCATCTTCTAACATTTGACATTTTATATACACACTTAATCTAGATGAGCAGAGATTTGAGAATTAGACAATTCAGTCACATGTTGATTCATCAGTGTGGAGTATGAAGTTGATGATCTGTTAGCAGCCAAATACTTTTAGAGGAAGTATGAAAATACTTTACAGAAGTATTATTTGAAGACCCAGACTTAATGAAGAGAAGGATACTTCAAATTCAAGGAAAAACAATGGTTTGGAGAAGATGAAGACACCAGATCAACATCAAATCACAGGTATTAATTTCTACTCTCAGATTGTCATTTGCAGGTCATATCTTAGAAGAGCAGTTATGAAGAGATTTGAAGGATTGAAGAAGTGCTTCCAAACACTTTCATTATTTTGAAAGTAAAAGTATTGGCTACATCAAAATAGGTATCTAAAGGTTTTTCTAGAGAGTTTTGAGAGATCTCTTTCATGGCAAGAAATCTAATCTAAGAAGACAAATATGGAAAGCATCAGTTTTGTTTTCAGCCAATCTTGTGTTGTAAATTGGTTGGAATTTTTTGCTCACATTTTGTATCTAGAGAGGTAACCCTAGAAAGGTAATTCAGCCAACTCAAGGAAAAGGTTGGTGAATTCATATCAGTCACATTTGAAGTAGAGTTTTGATTCAAAGATATGAGGAGATGGTAAAACATGATTCTATATTCACTTCCATTTTGTATGCCATGTTTGTTTTATCTCTTACTCTTATCACTAGAGGAAGAGAAAAAATCATTTGAAGAAGTTAAGAGTGCTTGCTACTTCAAGATGAAGAGAACAAAAGGTATGCAAGAGAAGTTTGAAGATGTTGACATCATCATCAAGTGGAAGAAAGATGCAAAAGAAGAAAGTCCAACATTTCCAAAAGAAAGTAAGACTTCCTTTTCTCTCATATTTTCCATATACTTTTCCTAATTTATCCTCTACACCCAAAGACAAGTCTACGAGAACATCTTGTGAAGAAGATAGTTTAAAGAAAGAAGTAGTTTCTTGTTTTGCATGATACTTGGTCATGTTTCAATAGATTTTGACAAAGAATTGCATTGAGAGAAAGAAAGGCAACTTACATGTTTTGACTCATATGTGTATGAGTTATGATTTAGTTGAAGATTTTGAGCAGGCAGCTGATATGTTCCCTCAAAGAATTCTTGGAGTGTCAATACAAAGATACTTGATATATGACAAGTTGCAAAGAAGTATATTTCTTCTTTATCTAACTCTTGAGATAAAAGAGTTTTTTGTAGCAGATGTTGGAGACGGGTTGAGGTTTTATGTTTGGAAAAGTTACCTCATATTCAGTACTTTTAGAAAACTTTAGAAAATTCAGATTTTTAATGTACTAGTCAGTTGAAGAATCTACTTTCTATGATTGTCTTGATTTTTGGATACATGCTTGTATTCAAAAAGGTATTCCATCACATCCTATCACTTGATTGAGAAGTGGAGTTAGCCAAAAGAAAATGAAGCAGATACTATCACATTTCACCCAGGAAGAATATGAAGATATGAAGTATCAAACTTGCAGCTTTTGGAGTTCTCAAGGTGAGAGTTTGTCCACTTATATTTCAAGTAGGAATTACAGATTCTAGGGAAGGATTTGTTTGAAGAAAGTTTTACACCTTTATGTAAGAAGCATGGACACTTAGAGACATTCAGGTAGCAAATCAAACATTCATTCATGAAGGTTTGATAAGAGCAGATTCTACACAGGTATTTTGTTGGAGAGATCTTGATAAGATCTAGATAGATCTTGATGATCTTGAGTATTTATGAGTCAATTGCCTATCCTTTGTTTGTCAAAGTTCTTAGCATTGAAAGAAGTAAGTCAAAGATTCAGATTCTATCAGATTTGTGCTGCAAAGAAATAGAAGAAGATACTTGTTATGTTGCAGAAGGTTATGAATCCTAAAATGCTTTCAGCAAGGTTTTTATTGGATCAGCTAACCTTATTCTAGATTTTGGGAAGCTGAGGAATGATAGGGAAAGCTGTTGGCATGTGCACGATGCTAATAAAAAGGGTTGAGAGGTTTTGTTTCAGACACAGGTATTAATGTTATGAAAAATCAGATTTATGAAGGAAGATGTTCCAGATTTCATAAAGTCTGATATATTTGAAGAATTTTGGATACTAGTGTTAAATCATCCAGGGGGGTGATGAAACATGAAGACTTATTTTCAGCCATATGTGAAAGAATGCAGACTCATACCTATAAGTATTCCAGGTATTCCTATATTTCCTTTGTCAGTTTCTCTTTATGTTCCAGCTTTGAAAGAAGAAGGAAGAAGGAGAATGTCTGGAGAAAGTTCCTATTAGGTGTTCCTGTTTAGGAGAAGGTTCCAGGGTTCTATTGAAGAGAAGCTTGATATTTCAGAGAGGTATGTTTTAGAGGTGCACACATTTATGTTTATACCAGATTCTGAAGGAAAGAGGTATGATGGACTAATAGGTATGAACAAGGATGAAGACTTGATGACATCATAGACATGAAATTTCGGTAAGACTCATAGGATGAGTTGAGTTGAGTACAATCAGAGGTGAACCAGCTAGTGTTCATAATACACTAAGTTGTGAGTCATCAGTCACAGGTTCTAGGATTCAGTTCCTGATTTTGTTTAGTGTATTTACATGACGCAACAGAAGTACGTTGAGAAACCTTTCGTAAGGTAAATGCAAATATGTGGATCCTAGTGTATGTTTACAGGTTTGAGAAGACAAGAGATAGCAGGTTCAGAGTCAATACATGATATATTTGTTGTCAAGCAAGTGATTGCTTGATGAGTACACTATTGGATATCTAGTTTGCATACTTTCTCAAGTATTATGGTTCATATTCAGCAAGTTCAGGTTTTAAAAGTTTGAAGAAAAGTCAAATTCAGTTTTGAAGAAGACTTTTGAAGAAAAGGTTTGAAGGACAATTTTGGGAGTACAAGTTTGAAGCTTATGAAGTTTGCGGATGAATGAAGTTACATGTTCAGTTCATTTTTGTACCATTGTGACAGTGAAGGGGCGATTGTTGGAAAATAATGTCCCATGGTCAAAAGGTCAAGGTATCAATGTCCCAAGTGTGCTATAGTCCATTTTGCTCAGAATATCATAGCATGTGTAGATATAGTTTGTAGTCCCTCTACAACAAAAGGCGCCAAGTATCATCGCTACAACATACACCTCCTAAAGTGTCCACATAGGTTTGAATCCCGTGAGCAGCAACGAAGCAATGAAAGGAATATCAAAATAGCGATGAAAGCTATTTTTAGCAACGATATTCAGTTTTTAGCGATCGTCATATTTTTAGCCATAAAAAGCTAATTCGCAAATATTTGAAAAAATGATAAGGAGGCTTTTTGTATCGGTACGATCTTGCTTTATGCTTTTGGAGTGCTTTATTCTATCAAGAACGTACTATATAAGAGCATGTTTGGGGTCACTTCAAGGCATCCTACACCTAGTTCAATGTCAGGTTTGGTACCTCAATAGAGGTGGTGCTCTTAGCACATGGGGCAGCCATGGTGCTATCTTGGAGCATGTTGAGGAGCAACTATGGGGTTCTTCTTGGAGGAGAAGAGTGTGCTCACACTCTTGCTTATGGAGAGGACTTACCCATCAGAAGCTTGGTGGTGTGGATCAGCCATCCACATGATGTATTTGAAGATTGTCTTCTACGTGAAAATTTTGGTTTACTTCAAAGACATTGGATGGTGGTTAACATAAGATTTACATCTTATGTTAAGAATTTAGGTACATATTCTGTTTATGCACACATGTACTACTTGGCATTTATGGAGGTGGTGGCATCCATATCAAGAGGAGTCCTATTTGGCATAGATACAAGAGAATCAGTACATGTATGCTTTATGCATATTTGGATGAGGTGTTTGAGAAGGTATGCTCATATGAGTTTGAGGATTTATGGCAACAAACTTGTTAGAATTCTTTGCTAACTTTGTAAGTATGTGATCTTTCACACATGTATATGATTTAGGGGCTTCCATAGCCTAAGTTCAAATGAGGGTTTGCTTATTATCAATTTTAGAGTGATCCTTCCTCTTTCTATCACTCATATTCACTCTTCTACAACCTATTAGGTCACACATCTCACATATATTCAGAGTTTTTTCCATACATCCGAATATGTTTGTTACATTTGTATATACACTCTTCCATCTATTTTTGTTTTCATAGAGTGGTTGAGATTTTGACTCCCACATTGTAAATTGACATTTGTATATAT
Organism: Ceratopteris richardii; assembly: GCA_020310875.1. NCBI lineage: Eukaryota > Viridiplantae > Streptophyta > Polypodiopsida > Polypodiales > Pteridaceae > Ceratopteris > Ceratopteris richardii. The sequence continues at coordinate 48,673,647 of CM035416.1, read as the reverse complement.
GATAGTGTGAGTAAGCAGTAGCTTACGTAACACTTTACACATGTCTAATCTTTCTCTATCTTTGTCTCATCATTTGTATGATTAAATGTGGTATGTTCATGTTTTTCAATATTGGAAGATTGTTGGAATCTATGTTGTAGATAATGGACCTATGGAACTTGGACCTGTGGTACTAGTAATGGGCCTACCTAATTTCCAACACCTCACAACTTCCAATGCACTCTGACTGTCAGTGAAGATGGTGGTGGCAGAAGACTGACCAACACCCAAATCATCCATAAGGTGTCTAACCCACACACACTCAACAATTGCTGTGAAAGCTGCCCTATACTCAGCTTCACAACTAGAAGTGGCCACAGTAGGCTGCTTCTTGCTGAACCAAGATAACATGAGCTACGAAACATGAAGCAAAAGCCACTAGTGGACACAGGAGTGTCATAGAAACCAACCCAATCAGAGTCAGAAAAAGCATGCAAATCTGGCAGTAGTGATCCCCCCTTGGGATCAAGTAGCGAAAGATGTGCTTAACCGCCTGCCAATGCTTGACTCCTGGGCAATGCATAAACCTGCTCATTTGTGAGATAGCAAACTGAATATCTGGCCGAGTAATGCATAAGTAAATCAGGCACCCAACAGCATACTGATAGAGAACAACATCAAATGCATCTCCAGCATCATGAAGACTCAATCGTAAACCTCTCTACATAGGAGTGGCAATAGGTTTACAGTCTTTAAGGCCAAAACACTGCAATAATGTGTCAATATATTTCGTAAGCCATTCCACCATCAATGTGCATAAATTGAATGCCCAAATAATGATGCAAATGCCCCAAATCAAACATCTCAAATGAGGCATGCAAATCAGCCTTAACATCAGCAATATGCCTCTCATGAGGACCACTGAGCAACATGTCATCAACATAAACCACAATGATCAGGAGTACATCATCAGCATGCTTAACATATAAGGTGCTTTCAGTTGGACTGTTCTCAAAACCATGTGCAATCAAATAGGCATGTATCTTTTCATAGCAAGCACGTTTTGCTTGCTTTAAACCATATCATGCCTTCTTTAACCTACACACCTGGTTTTCATGCCCTTTCTGCACAAAGCCACGAGGCTGAAAAACATACACTTCTTCAGGCAAGTCACCATTCAAAAATGTTGTTTTAATGTCCAACTAATGTACATTCCAACCATGATGAGCTGCAAGTGCACAGATGCTATGAACAGTAGTCATTCAGCAAGTAGGGGCAAAGGTTTCATCAAAATAAATGCCTCTTTTTTGCACATAACCCTTTGCAACAAGCCTAGCCTTATACCTATCAACACCACCACGTTTACGCTTCAGCTTGTATACCAACTTAGTGCCAATGGCCTTCTTGCCACGAGGCAAGCCACATAAATACCAAGTACCATTCTTCATTATTGCATCATATTCAGATTGCATAGCAACCATCCAATTTTTTGAATATTGTGCTTCATCAAACGAAACAAGCTCACTCTCATCACACAGACTAGATGCAGCCATAGCATAGCAATCTGATGTAAAAGAGGCACTATGAGAGCCTAATCGAGTACGATATGATAGAGGTGCATCTAATTTGTTGTCACGCAAAGTCTGCACCAGCCATCTTGGCATAACTTTTGCCTCCTCAATACCAGCTCTCTCATTAGCAAGTGCATCATGTAAATTTCCATAAGAAATGGAATGATCTGCATCATCACATGAAGCCTACAAAGGCTGACAAGTTGCCTCATTAGGACCAGCACTAGACTGTCCAGCTGTAAAAAGAGGAAGCAAAGTATCATACATGTCTTTGGAGCTAGTAGATGTCTCCTTAGTACATGAAAGCAATGGCTGAATAACATCTTTCAAAAAAAAACATCACCTCTAACCAAAATGTGTTTAGTCTGTGGATGATACAGACGATAGCATTTACTTTCAGAACTGTACCCAACAAAAATACATTTTATTGCTTTATCATCCAATTTTCTACGATGTTTTTTGAGCACTAATGCATATTCCAAACAACCAAAAACACGCAAATGAGCAATAGATGGTTTGCGATCATGCCAAGCCTCATATGGAGTTATAGACTGCAGCGCTTTAGTGGGACACCTGTTAAGTACATATGCTGCACACATGACAACCTCAAGCCAGAAACTATGTGGTAAAGCCTAAATCTTGAACATACACCTCACCATCTCCATGAATGACCTGTTCTCTCATTCAGCAACTCCATTCTGTTGAGTTTTATACGACACTGTACACTGGTGTTTTTCCCATGTTCAACCAGAAATGCATTAAAATCAGAAGACATATATTCCCCTCCTCGATTAGAATGAAGGGTGCCCATTTTCATGCTGACAAATTTTGAGCCAGAACCAAAAATTGTTTGAAGCACATGAACACTTTGGACTTTGCCTTCAATGGATATACCCATGCATGCCTAGAAAAATCATCGATGAAACTCACGAATTAAACATAATTCCCAAAAGAAGGTGTCTGCATAGGACCACAAACATCACTATGTACAAGTTGCAATTTCTAAGTAGCCGGAACTGAACCATCTTTTGGAAATGAGGAATGCTCCATTTTGCCCAAAATATAGCCTTCACATACATGTTTATCGGGTGCCACAAGTTTGGGAAAAGAGGACACCATTTAAGATTTCTGCAGTCGTAGCAAACTAGCAAAATTCAGATGACCAAAGCGTGCATGCCAAAGCTTTGCATCTGCCATAGCCTGAGAATCATGTACTGCACATGTCGAATCATTTACAAATCTTTCATAGTCTATGAGCTTATATAGCCCAAGACATAAAATGCCAGAAGCAATAATCACATACTGTCATCAACAAATTTCACAACCAAGCCAATCTTGGCTAATGCAGAAACTGATAACGGATTTTTCTTGATCTCTGACACAAACAAAGCATCTGACAAAGTGAAAGAACTACCATCAACAGTAGTCAAAATGATCTTACCAACTCCCATAACAGGATAAGAGATGTTGTTGGCGCATGTAACAACATTCCCTTTAGGGGCGGGCTCGAGTGAAGAGAAGAAACTGTGCTGTGAGGTAATATGTTTGGTTGCTCCACTATCAAAGTACCAAACATCTGAGTCTATTGTAGACATGCACTGCTCATGAGAAGACGGGCCAAAATTGCAAACATTAGTAGACACCCATTCTTCTTCGTGCACAAGATTAGCAGACTCTGTTTTTGGTATAGAGGCCTCTGCAACAACCATTCCAGCCTCTTTCTTCTTTGCCTCTTTAGCAGCCAATTTTGGATAGTTCTTTATGATATGATCATTTCCTTTACAATACTTGCAAAATAATTTCTGCTTTTCTGATTTCTTTTCATCTTTGTCTTCCCTCTTTGATTGTGCAGAATTAGCAGATTTCTGCTTACTAGTTGAAGAGCTCCATTTTCCTTTGCCCTTTTGACTAGCCAGGAAAGCTTGATATGCAACATGCATAATGGACCTATTATGCCTGGACTGATCCTCCTGCAACAAAATAGAGGATAAATCCTCAAAAGACAAGGCATTTGGATTGCCTTTCATCATCAACCGAAGAGTAGAAGCAAAACTCTGATATGAATCAGGAAGACCATTCAGAACAGTCTGCACAAGTGAGCTATCTGGTATAACCTCATCATCAGAAATCAACTATTCCTTCAAGTCTTTGATCTTTGTTAGAAAATTGTCCATCAAATCTTTTTCATTCATGTTCTCACTCTCCAACTGTTTTTAGAGGTAAGCAACACGAGCCTCATTCCTAGCTTGGTACAATGTGGTAAGTGTATCCCAAGCATCCTTTGCTGTTCTGCAAGAGCGAATGTGAGGAATAATGGCACGTTTGACAGACAAAGCTATCAATGCATGTACCTGGGCATCTTTGCCATCCCAACGAATTTGCTTTGCAGTAGGTGCAGCAGAGACCACAATAGGAACAGGAATATGCAAAATATCATCATCTTCGACACCTTTTGCATTAGCTTCAGTACCTACAATTGTAGGAGTTGCAGGTGTGATAGGACGTTTTTCAACACCCTGCACAATGTTCCACAGTCCTTTTGCAACCAATACATGTTGCATCATATAAGCCCATAACGGGTAGTTGGTACCATCCAACTTATCCTCAACAGCCAACATACGGAATACATCACTGCTTTCAGCCATGGCTGGTGACTTAAATACCTTGATGGAGAAAATTGACTGTATCTCAAAAAGTTGAACAGAACTACACAGATGAATTCTGCTAGACCTATAGTAGACTTCGAGACGCTTATACTGGCGAACCAAAACTAGTATATACCTTTGGCACAAAAAGACAAAATAGCCTACACAAGTGCTATGATAGTGCATTCGAAGGACAAAACGAGCTCAGATCGCGATTTTGGCATCACATAGCAAAGTTGTTTTGATCTCGAAAACACGTTGAGTATGCTCATCGAAATTCATGCGATTCTAAGACTGCAAATGGAGGACTGTCGACGATGCCCTAGATGAAGCGATGACTTGCTCTGATACCAATTGTTGGAGTTAGACGTCTGCGGAAGCATGCAAACAGCACAAGGAAGAAGAAGAAGAAGCTTGGAGCACAACACACAATACTGAATGTATTACCACTAGAATGTACAAAGATAAGTAGCCCGTTAGGGCAATAGGCATATATACAAGCCAGGGGGAAAAACCTCCTAAAGAGGGAAAAAAATGCCCCGACAGTCCTACTATGTTCACACACATCACTAGCTAAATATATCAACATTGCAGCTAGTTTTGGATAACTCTTTATGACATGATTATTTCCTTTACATTATTTGCAAAATTGTTTCAGCTTTTCTATTTTCTTCTTATCTTTGTCTCCCCTTTTTTTACTGTGTAGAATAAGCAGATTTTTGCTTACTAGTAGATGAGCTCCATTTACCTTTGCCCTTCTGACTAGTTAAGAAAGCTTGATCTACAACATGCATAATGGTCATGTTTTACCTAGACTGATTTTCCTACAATAAAGAAGAGACCAACTCCTCAAACGTTAAGGCATTTGGATTTCCTTTCATCATCAACTGAAGAGTCGAAGCAAAACTCTGATATGAATTAAGAAGACCATTAAGAACAGTGTGCATCAGTGAACTGTCTGGCAAGACTTCATCTACAGAAATCAACTACTCTTTCAAATCTTTGATCTTTGTCAAAAAACTATTCATAGAATCTCCTTCATTCATATGTTCACTCTCCAACTATTTTTGGAGGTAAGCAACACGAGCCTCATTTCTTGCCTAGTATAAAGCTATCAATGCATGTGCCTTAGCATCTTTGCCATCACACCGAAGTTGCTTTGCAATAGATGCAGGAGGAACCGCAACACAAACAAGAATTTGAAGATCGTCATCTTCAATGCCATCTACATTGCCTTCAATAATTGTATTTGTAGGTGTAGTAGGTTGTTTTTCAACACCTTGCACAATATTCCACATTCCTTTTGCCACCATACATGACACATCATATATGCCCATAATGGGTAATTAGTTCCATCCAACTTCTCCTCAACAACCAACATATGCAATACGTCATTGCTTTCAACCATGGACACTGATTAAAATAACATGATGCAAAAAAATGATTGTATCTCAAAAATGTGGACAAAACTATTTAGAGTACCTTAATAAACACCTTTAGCTTCCCAAATATGCATTTGGATCCATGAAGTACCTTGGAGCATCACCTTCAAATAGTTATGGCAAAACATACTACTTTCAAGATTGAAGGCTTCCTAAGCTTGCTATAGGAAGTTATTTCACTAATTTAGGATGAGTATATGTTGAGAAATCACATTAAGAAGTTACGGGTGTAATCCAGACTTTTTAGGAACATGACAGTGAGCAGACATAGGTGTCTTGCAGAGAACTTATGTCACAAAGTACTAAACCAAATGATGTGAAATTTGATAGCTAATAACTAGAATAAAATTTGATAGATGAGAACTAGAAGGTCTAAGCTACATATACCAAGTTGAATCACATTGATTGGATAAGTATACATAGAGAACTCAAAACAAATTCCTTGAAATGAGTGCTTAACAACAGACAACAGTAGACATGAAATAACTTGCACAAATTGAATCAAATGTATAACATTATGAATGGATGATACAAAGGAGATGATGTAGGCTTACTTATACATTTGCGGGCTTAGTGTAGCCACAAGCTTGAAGCTTAATGTGTCCTTCTTCTTGCTCTACTACCCGCGACTAAAAGTTACGGACTCTTATAGATGTATTCTCAATTTGAATTTTTGAATCTGCCACCTAAAAGTGATCCTACCTTTTAGGATTCTAATTGATTTGATTCCAACCACTTAGTTGGTATGAAGTTCAACTCGTAAAGCCATGAGATTCTCTCTATTAGTCTCTTTTACATTTATCTTGAGTTAAACTCATGGATGTTACAAGAGGTGTTCATATGTGACTTTATGGATAGTCATACTCAAATTGTGAAGTAAACCTTTAATATTTGGTCAAGCATCAAGGCTTGCTAAATGTACCAAGAGCTCCCCCTCAAGCCTAAGATGCTTGAGTCTTCATTCCATAGGTATCTCCTACAAACCAATCATTGATTTGAACCTATTGAGTTTGCTTTGATCAAGTGATTTGGTCATCATGTTTGCACATTGCATCTGTGTAGACACATAGGACAATTGTATATCTTTGCTTGCAATCTTTTCTCCAGCAAATTGATAATGGACTTCTATAGGCTTAGTCCTAGCATGAAAGATAGGATTAACAACTAAATGCAATGAACTCATATTGTCTCCAAATATGTAATTCTGACCCTAAATCTATATATAGAGTCTTGATCCACATTGCTTCCTGAGTTGCGTTTGCCAATCCTCTGTATTCAGATTCAGTTCAAGAGAGTGCTACAATAGGTTGTTTCTTGGAAGACCAAGAAATGAGCTTTGTACCTGCAAAAGATAGATATCTAGATGTACTTCTCCTATCATCTTTTGATCCTGCCCAATCTACATCAATGAAAAGCTTTACACTTAAATCAGATGTGTAAGGGTAATATAAGCCCTCATTGATTGTTCCCTTTAGATACTTCAATATCCTTTTGGATGCATCCATGTGATGTTTCCTAGGAGTGTGCATGAATTGGCTAAGCACACTAACTCCATAGCAGATATCAACCTTAGTTAGGGTGGCATAGTTCAAGCTTCCAACTAGACTTTGGTAGCTTATAATGTCTTCAATTGGTTCCCCTTCATGAGCACTTAACTTGTGATTGACTTCCATGGGAGTACTTGCAACCTTAGTGTCCTGCATTTTGAACTTTGCAATCATATCTTTAATATACTTCCTTTGAGTAAGGAACATCCCTTGATCTGTATAGACAACTTCTAATCCAAGAAAATAAGTGAGCAATCCAAGGTCACTTATCTTGAATTCTTCCTTCATCTAGGCTTTGATTTTCTTGATTCCATCTGCATCATTACCTGTAAGAATGATATCATCTACATACACACATAAATATATATCTTCAGAGTTGTTCCTCTTAATGAAGAGCGAAGAATCAGCCTTGCTTAATTTGAATCCTTTGTTCTACAAGAATGTAACAAGTCTATGGTTCCAAGCTCTAAGGGCTTGCTTGAGACCATAGAGATCTTTCGTGAGTTTGCAAACATACTCAGGATGTAATCTATCAACAAATCCAAGAGGTTGTTCCATGTACACCTCCTCTGAAATCCAACCATTTAAGAATGCATTTTTTACATCCAACTTATAAATGTTGCAATTCCTTGAAGCAGCTATACTCATGAGAACTCTGGTTGTTGGCATCTTTGCCATAGGAGAGAAGGTCTCCTCATAATCAATCCCTTGAGTCTAAGCAAACCCTTTAGTTACAAGTCTTGCTTTGTACCTATTTATTGATCCATCAGAATTCTTTTTTACCTTATAAATCCATCTAGATCCAATGATCTTCATGGATTGTTTCTTGGGAACTAGGTCCCAAGTCTGATTCTCTTGGAGTGCTTGTATCTCTTCCTCCATTTCCCTTCCACTCCGATTTCTTGTTTTCTTCTTCAAAGGTTGATGGCTCCTCTGAATTAATATCCTGAGCAATATAGATTGAGTGTTTAGTGACCAGATGGGTGTCAAATCCATACCTTTCCGACTTCTTCTTTTCCCTAGTTGATCTCCTTATTGTTTGTTGAGAGGATTCTGCAATATCCCTCAAAATCTTGCATCTTCTCTTTACCTTTGTTGCTCCATACCTTGAAATTCCTTCTTGGTGTCTTTTAATCATCATCAGAGTCACTTGAATCTTCATGTTGTTGATCATTTTCCTTTTGAATTGTTGGAAAGTCTTCCTCTAGGTCATAAGGTAGCTTGACTTTTCTGCAATCATCTTCAAACCACGAGTTGTTTTCATCAAAGACAACATCTCTACTAGCAATAAAACCTTTAGTACTTGGATTATACAACCTGTATCCTTTTTTATTTAGATCATATCCTATGAACACATATTTCTCTGCCTTAGGATCCGGTTTACCTCTGATTTGTGATGGAACATGTGCATAAGCTATACACCCAAATATTCTGCAGTGATCTAGGCGAGGTCTCCTTCCATTCTAGGCTTCATATGGTGTCATCCCATCCAATGCTTTATACGGGAGCCTGTTGATGAGATAAGTGGTTGTAGACACAACCTCTACCCATAGATAGTTGGCTAAGTTTTTCTCATTAATCATGGACCTTGCTGCCTCCATAATGGTCCTATTTCTCCTTTCTGCTACTCCATTTTGTTCTTGAGTATACATGGTATGATCTCTCTTTTGATGCCTCTATCTTGGAGATATGCATCAAAATCATGGGAGAAGCACTCTCCCCCTCCATCTGACCTTAGCCTTTTCAATGTTTTCCCTGTTTGGTTTTCAACAAGAGTAAGATATTTTTTGAAACAATTGAACACTTCATCCTTGTGCTTCATAAAATAAAGTATAGTCCATCTGCTACAATCATCAATGCATGATACATAGTACGTGGATCCTAAAATTGAAGGGTCTTGGCTAGGTCCCAAACATTTGTGTGGACTAGCTCTAATAGATCACCATGAGTGTAACCTTTCTTCATAAAGGGTTGTCTATGAGACTTCCCAAATTGACATGCACTACATTTATATATCATGTTTTGCTTGGATATGTTTGGAAAACCAAGCACACTCCGATCCCTGCATATTTTCTTTAAACTTCTTTCACTTATGTGAGCTAATCTTTTATGCCACCTTTCTAATTCTGATAAAGTTTGTCCTCCATAATTGAAAAGTGCTATATTTCTAGTATCTTGTAGCTCAAATGTAAAGAGTCTACCTGTCTTTTCTCCTTTTGCTATCCTCTTTAACACTTGTTGAGGATCTGCAACAAATGCTCCATTTCTTGTAAACCTTACCTGCAATCCTTTTTCTACAATTTATCCAACACTTATCAAGTTCTTGGTTATGGTATGTACATACAATACCTTACTGAGTAGATTCATATTTCCATCTGAGGTCTTCACATTTCCAATCTTTTCAACTGAGTGCCTTGTGTCATCTCCTGTTTGTACCTCATGCTTGTTCCTTGGATCCTCTAAGTCAATTAACAATGCCACATTTCTTGCTACATGATTTGAATAACTAGAATCTATAAACACATGCTCATCTTCTTTACCTTGCTTCATGGTCATGTTCATCAACAAAAGTGAGTCTTCCTGTGCCTGCTCTTTAGTGTAATTGTTGTAGTCTCTTCTTCCTCTATAGCCTCCTTGGTTATTGTAGTTATTGTAGTGGTTGTTGTATTTGTTGAAATTGTTTGATCTTCCTCTTCCATAGCTTCCTCTAGTGAAGCCTCTTCCTCTTTGATTTCTAGGGTTCCTGAAACAATTCTCAATTGTATGGTTAGTCAATCCACATATGGCACATGGAGAGGTGCTTTGGAATCTCCCCTTGCCTTGTCTACCTCCTCTACCTCTTCCTCTTGTACCTCTACCTCTTCCTGCAAAGTTAGCTTGGGAGGTACTAGCTTCATCATCACATTTCTTGCCTTTGCCTTTACTATCCTTACTCTTGTTCTTATCAGTGTATAAGGCAGAGGATTGATTACCTTTTGAGTTGTCATTGTTCTTCACAAGCTTGGCTTCATGAGTGAATAGTTGTCACATTACTAGAGTATTGAAGTCAGGTACCTACACGTCCATGTATAGATCCATTGCTATGGTGAATGCTTCCCATTTATCATCTGCCTTGATTCCATTGATCACTTGTCTCACAATTTGCTTCTCATCAATGAATTCTCCAATGCTTCCAAGTTGATCAACTAGGTCCTTCATTTTAGTGACATAATCAGTCACATTATGCTTGGGCATCTTTTTGAGTGTTGTGAACTCCATCCACAATTGGTTCTTTCTTGCTCTAGTGCTTGAAGAAAAGAATGCCTCAAGTGCATTGCAAGTTTCTTGTGATGTCTTACGATTCCTAATGTGCGGAAGCAAGAAATCAGAGACTGAGTTGAGAAGATATGACCTGGCCAAGGCATCCTTTGAGCACCATGTTGATAACCTTTCTTGTTCATCTTGAGTAGGTTTCCCTCTGCTTCTGAGTATTAGCATTGACTCATCTCCATATATGTAACCATAGAGATTTCTACCTTGTAGATATGCTTCCATTCTAATAGAACAAGCACATTAATTACCTCGATCCAATTTGTCCATTGATGATGGGAATCCATCTCCCATGTTGAATTGAGATAGCTCTGATACCACTATGAGGAGATGGTTGGATACACTCCAGAAATGAGGTGATGTTGCACAAATCCTACTCTACACCAGCCAATGTAGCTTTAGATTACCTTAGTAGACACCTTTAGCTTCCCAAATATGCATTTGGATCCATGAAGTACCTTGGAGCATCACCTTCAAATAGTTATGTCAAAACATACTTTCAAGATTGAAGGCTTCTAAAAACTTGCTATTTTGGGACTTGATCATGCTCAGTATTTCACTCACTGCTCACTCACTGATTACAATTGACCTGAGAGCATTTAGACATAGCTAACTAGAGCCCTAAGCTTGTTTTAGGAAGTTATTTCACTAATTTAGGATGAGTATATGCAGAGAAATCACATTAAGAAGTTAGGGGTGTAATCTCGACTTTTTAGAAACATGACAATGAGCAAACATAGGTGTCTTGCATAGAACTTATGTCACAAATTATTGAACCAAATGATGTGAAATTTGATAGATGAAAATTAGAAGGTCTAAGCTACATACACCAAATTGAATCACATTGATTGGATAAGCATACTAAGAGAAATCCTCAAAACAAATTCCCTAAAAATGAGTGCTTAACAACAGACAACAGTAGACATGAAATAACTTGCACAAACTGAATCAAATGTATAACATTATGTATGATACAAGGGAGATGATCTAGGGTTACTCATAAATGTGTGGGCTTAGTGTACCCACAAGCTTGAAGCTTAATGTGGCCTTCTTCTTGCTCTACTACCCGCAACTAAAAGTCAGGGTCTTTTATAGATGTATTCTCAATTTAAATTTTTGAATCTGCCACCTAAAAGTGATCCTAACTTTTAGGATGCTAATTGATTTGATTCCAACCACTTGGTTGGTATGAAGTTGAACTCGTAAAGCCATGAGATTCTCTCTATTAGTCTCTTTTCCATTTATCTTGAGTTAAACTCATGGATGTTACAAGAGGTGTTCAGATGTGACTTAATGGATAGTCATACTCAACTTATGAAGTAAACCTTTAATATTTGGTCAAGCATCAAGGCTTGCCAAATGTACCAACACTTGTTGATGAGAGGATTGATATAGAGGAGGATAAAACTATGCCCAAATGGTTGGTGCAGACTTTGCAAGATAGCAAATTAGATTAAGCTCTATCATATTGTACTCATTCAGGCTCTCATAGTGCTTATTTTGCATTAGATTGTTATGCAATGGCTGTGATGAGAATGAGCCTGTTTTTTTTATGAAGCACAAAATTTAGAAAATTGGATGGAAGCTATGCAATCAGAATATGATGCTATTATGAAGAATGGTACTTGGCCTTTACGTGATTTGCCTCCACGCAAAAAGGCCATTGGCATTAAATGGGTATACAAGATGAAGCATAAGCTTGATGGAATAGTTGACACTTATAAGGCTAGGCTTGTTGCAAAAGGTCATGCTCAAGATAGAGGAATTGATTTTGATGAGGCCTTTACTCCCACATGCCGAATGACCATCATTAGTAGCATTTGTGCACTTGCAAGTCATCATGGTTGGAATGTACATGAGTTGACATTAAAACTACATTTCTAAATGGTGACTTACATGAAGTAGTGTATGCTTTTTCAACCTAGTGGTTTTGTGTAGAAAGCACATGGAAAAAAAGTGTGGAGGTTGAAAAATACATTATATGGTTTGGAGCAAGCACCATGTGCTTGGTATGAAAAGATACATGCCTACTTGATTACACATGGTTTTGAGAATAGTCCAACTGAGAGCACCTTATATGTTAAGCATGCAAAGGATTTGCTTGTGATCATTGTTGTCTATGTTGATGAAATGCTACTCATTGGTCCTAATGAGAAGCATATTGTTGATTTTAAGGTTGATTTGCATGCCTCTTTTGAGATGTCAAATTCGGGGCATTTGCATCATTATTTGGGCACTCAGTTTGTGCAAGTTGATGGTTGAATAGATCTGTGTCAAAAAATATATATTGAATAACAATATTTTGGCCTTGAATATTGGAAACCTATTGCAATTCCTATGGAAATAGGTTTACGGTTGAGTCTTCATGATGCTGGGATGCATTTGATGTTGTTCTTTATCAATAGTTTGTTGGATGCTTGATTTACTTATGCATTACTTGACCCGATATTCAGTTTTTTGTCTCTCAAATGAGAAAGTTTATGCATTGCTTAGGTGTCAAGCATTGGCAGGTGGATAAGTGCATCTTTCGCTGCTTGAGTGGTACCCTAAAACTAGGATCGTTTTATTCCAAGGTGGGATCACTACTGCTAGATTTACATGTTTTTTTTACTATGATTGGGTTAGTTGCTATGACACGTGTGTCCATTAGTGGTTTTTGCTTCATGATATGTAGCTTAAATATATCTGGTTGAGCAAGAAGCAGCATACTATGGCCACTTCTAGGTGTGAGGCTGAGTATAGGGCAACTTTCACAATGACTGTTGAGTGTGTGTGGCTCAAACTATTTATGGCTGATTTGTGTGTTAGTCAGTCTTCTGCCACCACCATCTTCACTAACAATCAGAGTGCATTGTCGGTTGTGAGGAATCCTGTATTCCATGCTCCCACAAAGCTCATTGAGGTGCATTATCATTATGTCAAGAAGAGGTTCTCAACTAGGAAAATAAGTTTGGCATATGTGGCCACATAGGATAACACTGCAGATCTTTTCACAAAGGCTTTGCCTCGAGAGAATTTTGAAGCTTTTCATAAAGCTTTGGGTTTACTTCCTTTTTTGGATTGATCTCTTTCGACTTAGCTTGGAACTTCCTTATACATGAGTGTTAGCTCCTTGTTCACCGCATCACTTTGAGGGGGCATTTATTGATATATTTCAGTAGCAATGTTTATGAACACACTTAGGACTGTTGGGGCATTTAGGGGGTTTTTTCCCTCAGCTTGTATATATGCCTATAACCCTAACCAATCACTTATCTTTGTACATTCACTTGGTAATACATTTAATATTGTGTGTTGTGCTCCAAGCTTCTTCTTCTTCTTCCTTGGTGTTGTTCCCGTGCTTCCATGGACCTCAAACCCCAACACTTTTTGCACAAATCCACGGGGCAGAAATACATACACTTCTTTGTGTAAGTCACCATTCAAAACTAAAGTTTTAATGTTTAACTGATATACATACCAACCAAGTTGATTTGCAAGTCCACAAACTCTACGAACAGTGGTCATTCAACATGTGGGTGCAAAGGCCTCATCAAAATCAATGCCTCTCTCTCGAGCACAACCTTTTGCAACAAGCCTATCCTTATACCTCTCAACTCTTTCATCACACTTACATTTCAACTTGTATACCCATTTAGTTCCAATGACCTTTTTTCATGGAGGCAAACCAAATAAAGACCAAGTACCATTCTTCATAATAACATCATATTTTGATAGTAGCCATTTAATTTTGTGAATTTTGTGCTTCATCAAAAGAAACATGCTCATTCTTATCACAAACACTAGAGGTAGTCATTGCATAGCAATCTGATGCAAAGCAAGCACTATGAAAGCCTGAAAGAGTATGATATGACAGAGATGCATCTAATCTGCTATCTCTCAAAGTATGCACCAGCCGTTTGGGCATAGTTTTCTCCTCCTCTACATCAACCTTCTCATCAACAAGTGCATCATGTAAATATGAATAAAAAATGGAATGATCTACATCATCATGTGGAACCTATAAAGGTTGAGAAATTGCCTCATTTGGACTAGTACTTGGTTGTCTACCTGTAAAAAGAGGTAAGAAAGTATCATACACACCTCTACGACTGATTGAAGTTTTCTTGGGACATGAAAGTAATGGCTAAATTGAATCTTCCATAAAAACAACATCACGGCTAACCAAAATGTGTTTAGTCTATGGATGACACAGATGATAGCCTTTGCTTTTAGAATTGTACCCAACAAAAATACATTTCATTGCCAGACAACCAAAGAAATGAAGGTGAGCAACACATGGCTTGCGACCATGCCAAACCTCATATGGAGTGATAGATTGCATTACTTTTGTGGGACACCTATTAAGTACATGTATTGCACACATAAGAACCTCAGGCCAGAAGCTATGTGCTAAAGCTTGAATTTTGACCATACACCTCACTATTTTCATAAGTGACCTATTCTTTCTTTCAACAAATCCATTTTTTTGAGGTGTATATGACACTGTACACTGATGTTTTATCCCACACTCAGCCAAAAATGCATTAAAATCAAAAGACATGTATTCCACCCCTTGATGAGAATTGAGGGTGTCCAATTCACATGGTGGCATATTTTTAGCCATAAACAAAAACTTTTTGAATCACATAAACACTTTGGAATTTGCTTTCAATGGATACACCCATGCATGCATGGAGAAATCATCAATAGGAGTCAGAAAGTAAAGGTAGTTTCCAAAAGAAGGTGTCTCCATAGGACTGCAAACATCACTATGAACAAGCTGCAATTTTATAAGCATCTCAAATTGAACCATCTTTTGGGAAGGAGGAATGCTTCATTTTGCCCAAAATAAAGCCTTCAAGGACATGATTACTAGGTGCCTCAAGTTTGGGCAAAGAGGAAACCATTTCAAATTTCTACATGCATAGAAAATTAGCAAAATTGAGATAACCAAAGCATGCATGCTAAAGCTTTGCATCTGAGATAGCCTAAGAATCTTGAAGTGCACATGTTGAATCATTCAGAGATTTTGCATAGTCTATGAGCTTATACAACCCACGATATAAAATGTTAGAAGGAATAATAACATTGCCATGAATTGTACATCTGCCATCAACAAATTTGACAATGAAGCCAATCTTGGCTAATGTTGAAACTGACAACAAATTTTTCTTGATCCCTAGTACATACAAATAATCTGACAATGTGAAAGAACTACCATCAACAATAGGTCTGAATGATCTTATCAACTCCGATTACAGGATAAGAGGAGTTTTTAGTGGATGTAACAATATTCCTTGTAGGGGTAGGCTCAAGTGAACTAAAGAAAATGCACTGTGAGGTAACATGTTTGGCTGCCCCACTACCAAAGTACCAAACATCTTAGTCTATTGCAGACATACACTTGTTGACGTTCGGAACCCGCAGAGCACATACGCACGTAGAAAATAGACACGAGACAAGAGAGTCGACACAAGATTGGGTACAATCTCCCCCCACATGCTCTCATGGACACTCTATGAGAGCATGTGTATTTATAGGTAATTCATATTATGTCCTTGATGGAAGATACATTAGGGCCACACTAAAAATAGTGTGCTTTTGCTTTATTTACAAAAATAGCTAAAAATAGCTAAAAATAACTAATAATTTATTCTCTAAAAATATCTCCAAGTCCATGCGTGTTCACACTTGTTCCAACTTGTTGTTCATACCCTCATGGATCTCCACCTGCTAAATCAAAACACAACACACATTAAAATCCTCAAGGCATTAAACCTTCATTCCAAGTATTCCATAAAGTATAACATGCCGCCCAGTTGACGAGCAACTGACCTAAGTTGATAAGAATAAAGTAGACATGGATGGCCAAATCACATGCCGCATCACTGAACAAGCATAGGCATGTGCCATGTAAATTAAAAAAAAAAAAAAAACATGCATGGAACTAGAAAAATTGGAATTTAATGTGAATGTGAATGATTAGCAAGGTTTAAGTCAAAATGCAATCCAAAGGTGATGACAAAAAATGAATATATCGATATGATAAAATAATAGTCAATGTATTAATCATGAATTTATACTTGAATGCATGTGCATGTGAATTTTGTAAAAATTTCGGCAGCATAATGGCGTGATTTTGAAAACCGGAAAATTTCCGACAAACAATTTCCATGATATAGATGCCAATAGGCACAATCTATGCACAAAGAAACCAAAAGGGGATTACACACCCTGACATATGTATGTTTCTCCTCGCTAACCTGCAATAAAATACATACCTGTCCCTGCAATAAAGATCCATGCACCATACAAGACAAACCATGTATAGATGATGCATATATTCTAGGTACGATGCAAAACATGCATGTCCAAAATATAATTTGATGCAAAAAGGAGGCAACAATGCATGTAAATTGACAAGATACTTATCTGGATGTTTACAAAGTAAGTTGCCGATATGTGCAGGTGCTGAAGATTATCCACCCTTTATCAGAATAGCATGACAATATGCCTTCAAGAATCGAGGCTTCGAAAAGATGATTAGAAAAGGTTTGTTAATGATGAATGGGTAAAGTCCAAATTCTTTTGATCTTGGAAGAGAAGCTCAAAAGATATATTTCAGCCACTCTATAGAAAGAGATCGGAGATAACTTTCCATAGCAGTAAAAATCTCAAAAATTAAAGGTAATATGCTCAAGTTAGAGCCAAAAAGGTGCAATCATATTGACTTATTGGGTAAATAAAAGAACCCTTAATGATAGAAATAAGAAAATAATTGTTGTTCTCTGAAAAGGAGATAGAATTTGAAAATTGGCATGAGAGAGAAACATCCTTTAGATTGCATAGGCGTGCGCTCGGATTAATCCCATATGCTTTGTTAAACTGGTAGAGACCTTATATGTACCCAGCTCTTCCTCAATTCAAAACAATCGATCTCTGATTCTCGTGCTGGCCTCGTGGCCTCTAGACTCACGCAAAAAGCCATGAACGCTAGCAACATTCCTGTAAATTGTCTGAAAGGCAAGGGGAAGTTTGAATACTGCAGCAACGCTCTAAAAATAGAGCGTGAACTCATAGACTCAATCCAAACCTGCAAGAAAATACTTGTCCCTGCAAGAAAAATACATGCGGCATACAAAACAAATCGTGTCTAAATTGTGCAAAAAGAATGCAACGATGCATGTAAATTGACAAAATACTTATCTAGAGGTTCAAAAGATCATTTGCAAGAGTATGTAGATGGTGAAGATGGTCCAGAGTTTGTTGGAATAGTTCTCCAAGGCTTCCTCGATAAGTTGTTCTTCAGAAGGGTAGTCGAAAAAGGGCTATTGACAAGGAGAGAAACAACTCCTAACTCTGAAAGTGATGAGACTTAAAGCCAAAGTATGGCTTGCAGCCACTCGATGGAAAGTGCTCTAAAAGAGCTTTCCATACTAACAAACATCTCTTAGTTTGGATATCGGATTCTCAAGATATAGCCAAAAGAAGGGATATGCTTGATGTAAATAACTTAATCAAAAACCATTGACCAAAGCAAGAAGCTAGAACATAATCCGTTGGGCTTCTCTGTAAAGAAGAGGAAATGATGGGCATGTGGTCTCCTCCATGGTTGAAAAGCTGAGTAAGAGACTTGATAGAAGATAGTCCTATTATCGCTTTCAACAAGATGATGACTGCAGTTCTTCGTGGTAGTCCCTCGAGCAAATACATCCAGAAAAAGAAAATCTTTGAATGTGTGTGTGTAGTTCTCCTCTGCAGCACTGAAGCAAGCTGTGTTTATCCCACATATTGTGTTAAGTACTCATGAAGTACATAAAAGCATCGACGCAGGTGCTTTCTCTCATCTCTGAGGCAAGACATACACATAGAGTTCTTGGAGGCACAGTAGAACTGCTATTCTTCAGTGCTTGAGCCAACTTGGACGTTCAGAGCGGCCTAGATTACCGGGCATGACTCATAAGGTTCTCAAGAAGGCCTCAGTGCTCTTGGGCACACACGCCTCTGAAAAACTTCGGGGAGTTAGTGATATACACCTGAACACAGGCCTCGCTTTAGATGGGCAAGTTCACGCGGAAACTCTGAGTCATGCGGCCGACCTCAAGAAACGCAAACAGTTACTGTCGTAAACGATGATGTGACGATGAAGATGATGCCAGAAATTTAAAACTCAACTCTGCGGACATCCATAGCTCTGATACCACTATTGTGTCACGATCGGAACCCGCAGAGCACATACGCACGTAGCAAATAGACACGAGATAAGAGAGTCGACACAAGATTGGGTACAATCTCCCCCCACATGCTCTCATGGACACTCTATGAGAGCATGCGTATTTATAGGTAATTCATATTATGTCCTTGATGGAAGATACATGAGGGCCACACTAAAAATAGTGTGTTTTTGCTTTATTTACAAAAATAGCTAAAAATAGCTAAAAATAACTAATAATTTATTCTCTAAAAATATCTCCAAGTCCATGCGCGTTCACACTTGTTCCAACTTGAACTTGTTCATACCCTCATGGATCTCCACCTGCTAAATCAAAACACAACACACATTAAAATCCTCAAGGCATTAAACCTTCATTCCAAGTATTCCATAAAGTATAACAACACTGCTCATGAGAAGATGGGCCATAGCTGCATATAGTAGTAAATTCCCATTCTTCATTCTGAACAAGATTAGTAGACTCTGTTTTAGGCATATAGGCTTTTGTAACAACCATTCCAACCTCTTTTTTCTTGGCCTCTTTTGTAGCAAAATTTTAGAGAACTCTTTATGATATGATCATTTCTCTTACAATATTTACAAAACTATTTCTACTTTTCTATTTTCTTATCATCTTTGCCTTCGTTCTTTGATTATGCAACATTAGAAAATTTCTACTTACTAGTAGATGAGCTCCATTTACCTTTGCCCTTCTGACTAGCTAGGAAAGCTTGATCTGCTACATGCATAATGGACCTGTTCTACCTAGACTGATCTTCTTGCAACAAAAGAGAGACTAACTCCTCAAATGTTAAGGCATTTGGATTGCCTTTCATCATCAATCGAAGAGTAGAAGTAAAACTCTAATATGAATTTGGAAAACCATTAAGAACGATCTGTAGTGAGCTATCTAGCAAGAATTCATCAACAGAAATGAAATGCTCCTTTAAATCTTTGACCTTTGTCAAAAAACTGTCCATAGAATCTCCTTCATTCATATGCTCACTCTCCAACTATTTTTTGAGGTAGGCAACATGAGCCTCATTTCTTGCCTGGTATAAAGTGGTAAGTGTATCCCAAGCGTCCTTTGTTGTTTTGCAAAAGAAAATGTGAGGGATAATGACATGTTTGATAAACAAAGCTATCAATGCATGTGCTTGAGCATCTCTTCCATTCCAAGAAAGTTGCTCTATAGTAGGTGCAGTAGGAACCATAGCATGCACATGAATTTTAAGATCATCATCTTCAATGCCATATGCATCACCTTCAATAACTATATTTTCAGGTATAGTAGGTCATTTTGCAACATCCTACACAATATTCCATAATCCTTTTGCTACCAATACATGAAACATCATATATCCCCCTTTTTTGTGGTGGATGGTCTCCAGAGGCTCTCTTCACACTCCCTCCTAAAAGCCAACTTCTGAGGAGATCTAGAGCTCAAAAAATGAATTTTTGCCCAAAAATTTACATTATTTGAGGCTTCTAGGGGTCAAAAATGACTTTTCTAGGATCAATTCAAAGACAAAGTTTAGGGCAATAGTTCGTTGTACTTTTGTTTTGAGCTTGAATTTTGGCTATTCTATGGCCACTATGGTATTATTCCAAGCCTTGTGTGTGCAAAAACACCAAAATGTAGCAAATAATTACCCTACAAACTAGATCAATCATTGGTGTGCATCAATCCCTTTTGGAGTGATTCTAAAAATTTGTCTCTATTTTTCTAAGACTATGGAAGATATTGGCCGGTCTTTCCTTTACTTTTTCACTTAAATGCACAAAAATGATTGCTCTAGCCTATCTTGAGGTAGGACATTCATTACTTTGCAAAGTGAAATTTTCAATGGATTTTCTTGTGTCGAAGTTTATCAAAATCTCTATAAAACTTGTTAGCTAAACACAAACCTAATTGAATGCCACAAAACCCACTTTTCCAACAAGCGATTGCTAATTGGTGATCTACAAGTAACCATTTTCTTTGATTTTTTCTTTGCCAAATAGTAGAAGAACACTTTTATGAGCTTTAGGACTTGCAAAAGTTATAATTTGGCTTTAAATTCGCTCAAATCAACAAATTATTTCCCTACATGCTAGAGCAATCATTGGTGGGAAATGATTATTTTTTGCCACCAAATTGTTCAAATGTCTTCTTCCTCTAGTTTTTTTGCAGCTCTTAGGAGGTTTAAAAGTCCACTTTGAGCCTCAAAAATGTAGAGAGCACATGCATGGAAGGATGCCAACAAGTATTGTGCTAAAAATCAAAATCTTGGTAAGTTTCCAAGCAGATTTTCCTAGAGATTTTTTTGGTGGAATTTAGAATCTTTTTGGCAATTTTATTGCTCCTCCTTTGTCAACCTAAGCCAACTGACTAGGAAACCCTAAAATGATCTTTACTTCCACTTTTGGGAGCTTTGCACAAGAATGATTGTTCTACCAAGTTAGGGTAAGTACTGGCAATTATTTGAGTTTTATTGTGCATTTTTGTACTAAATTTTGCAGTTAGTTTTATTGTTGCTCTAAAATATAACTTAGTTTTCAATTTTGAGAGTTTGCACAAAAACGATTACTCTACATAGAACCTTCTTCTTGGGCAATCATGAGTGTGATAATATGATGAAATGAAAATTTTCCTCACATTCGCCTTTGCCACATGTAGATCTATGCCCTAGGAGGCCATGCACATTCCAAAACTTGCAAAACGACCTCCGTACACAAAAATATTTGGTTTTCATTTTTTTGCACTTTTTGGTTTTTGCCCCTCTCACCTCCTAAATCACTTGTACTACTTGCATCTCACACCTAGATCTAACATTGTCTACCTTTTAGCAAGTAAATCAAGCATAAAATGATAGATTACCCTTCTTTGTACATGGGAGATTGTTCTGTTGTCCACCTCTTTCATGGCTTGAAAGAAGCCCTATTTGTGCACTTTTTAGCTCAATTTTTGTTTCCCCAAGCTTTCACAGCTAGAAAGCTACTAATCCAGTCCCAAATGTGTGAAGAAAGGGGAAAAAAATAGGAATAAGAGTGTGGAAATGGAAGAGAAAGTGAAGACGAGAAGTGGGAAACTAAGATTTAATGAAAACCATGAAAAAACCTAACTCTAAAACTTGATATATTCATATTTCTACTAATGTACCTACCTACCTAGCTATCTAAAGTGATGAATAGGATGGAGAAGTACCTATACACATGGAAAGAAGAACCAAAATCATGTATCTCATGTGAAATCTTACCATCACACGTGTCTAACATGAACTCTCTCCAGTAAAGGTGCCAAAAGTGTAATGCTCTTGTCATCATAGTCCAAGAGTGTACACAATAAGAAGAATTTTATATCCCCATAGTTTTCAAAAGTGCCCAATTGGAATAAGCCATTCCATATTCATGTGGATGCTTCCAATTTCACCGTTGGATCTATATTGGCACAGCCAACGGACAAAGGGAAACTAGATCACCATATTGCATATGCAAGTAGACAATTGAACCAAGCTAAACAAAATTATACTACTACAGAAAAGGAAAAAGTAGGGATGGTCTCTGTAGTTTAAAAGAAATTTGACAGTACTTGTTAGCCAATAAATTCAAGTTCGTTATTAATCATCAAGCCTTATTGTACTTGATTAACAAAATTTTTAACATTGGAAGGCTAATCAGATGGTCTCTTTTGTTGATGGAATTTATTTTTGAGGTAGTAGAAAAGAACTCATGTTAGAGACGATCATTTATCAAGGTTGACACATGGAGAACCACTGACAAGAGTAGCTAACAAACTTCTAGATACTTACCTATTTAACTTAGAAGTATGTCAATCATGGGCTGAAAATTTGGTGCCTATGCTTACACACAGACCATGTCATAGGATCAACCTCACGAAAGGTAAAGAACTTTGGAAGATAAGAAGTCTGCACATAGTTTCAGGTAGCCTGTATTTCAAAGATTCTAATAGGGTTCTGTTAAGATCTGTAGAGGAAAAAGAAAGAACACATATAATCCAAAATGCTCATGTGAATAAATGGAAAGTTCATAAATGGATAAATGGAACCACTTAAGAGCTAAGATGGTTAGGAGTTTATTGGCCATGCATGCAAAAAGAAGTACATGAGTATGATTCTAACTAAAACTTATACCAAATTTCTTCACCATAAGAAAATTCATCCTTAAGCTATTTTATGATAGCACCTAAATGGAGTAGATAAATGGAAGAGTCCTGAAAATCATGAGTGGATGCAAAAGGAGTGAGCTTTGCTAGAAAAAAGGCCCTAGAAGAGCAGAGTAAAGTTTATGTTACAATCAAGAGACAACTTTTCAAGGGGGAAAGGATAATCAACTGCAAATGTGTGTTCATGTAGGAGAGTATCTTCATATATTGGAAATTTCTCATGCATGATTAACTGGAGGTCATTTTGCATATGATAAGATTGTAAACATGATTCTCTTTGCATGCTTATGGTGCACAACCCTGCATATGGATGTAGAAACCTATGTCAGGAGTTATGATGTGTGCCAACAAACTGAATACCCAATCAGAAGAGATGCCCTTAAGATGGATGGTATGTGCTAGAGCTTTCTTAAAATGGGGAATAAATTTTATTGCACCAATTAGCCTCCCAACAAGAGGCTCTCATGCTAAATATATCAAAGTGGCCATCGATTACTTAACTAGGTGAGTAGAGGCCAAAGACACAAAGAAAAGTGATGCTTATACTACTACAAAAAATTTAATTGAACATATCTTTACTAAGTTTGGACTACCTATTGAGATACTCAAAGATAGAGGTACACACTTCATTAATGAAGTCATTGAATCCCTCATGAATGTGTTCTTGTTGATGCATCAAATATGCCACCGATCATCCACAAGATAATGGATAAGCAAATAGTTCAAGTAAGGTATTATGCACCGTTCTGACTAAGATAGCCAATAGTGGTAGATCAGATTGGAAAAAACAATTGCATCATGCAAATTGGGATTTTAGAGTGACATACAAGATAGCCATTGGAACCACACCATTTAAGCTAGTATATGGACAAAATGTCATACTTGCAATTGACTTCTTAATCCATATTCTTTGAGTAGCAGAGAAGTATCAGTGGAGAGGACATGAATTAACCAAGCAATTAGATCAAATAGATAAGTTGCATGAAACTAGGTTACAAGCAATAGTAGGAATCTATGAGAGAAGACAAAAAGCATACTATGATGCCCATATAAAAGATAAAGGTCTTGTGGAGATTTAGTATTGGTGTACACATTGAAGCAACATACAAAGAAACTCCAATTTCCTTAGGTGGAGCTATTAACTTAGCAACACTTGATGGAGAAAACCGTAAAAAGGAGGAAGAGAGAACTCAAGAGGAAGCTAGACAAGAAGATCTAGGGAGAATAAGTAATAGAATGAATGGATTCAAGAATGAGATGAGAGATATTTAATGGGTGAAGAACTGATTCCCACAGCTAACTACCACACAACAAACATTAAGAAATCGGGTAATATACCTAGGCAACCCTATTTAAACCTAGGGATTGAACATGAAGAATATCACTTGGTGGATTCTTTAATTGACATGGGAGCAGCACTAAGTAGTTTTCATGCTTCCTTAGTTGAAAAACTCAAGATGTGGATCACCCCAATAGAGGCATACATGATTGGGATTGGAGGCAATCATATTAAATGCTTAGGAGAAGTAACCTTATTGTTAAACCTAGGAAATACTACCATGCAACATAAACTATTAGTCTATAAAGCTTCAAATTTGCTAGAAGAGCTTATCCTAGGACAATATTGGATGCACAAATTTGAGCTTACATTGAATTTAGCTCGAGGATTCATTCCTGTCAAAATACGACATAGAGAAGTGTTTAGTATCCTTGAGGAAAAGCCTCTAACCAAGCCCAACATTGAAAACCCTAATGTGTCCAACGTCATTGTGTAGGAATTAGGTAATGAAGAAGACTCTCATCCTAGTGAACTCACTTCTCCATTCCATGTATCTCTCAAAGATAAGCCTCGTTCTCAATAAAGTACACTATCAATCCCTCCTTGCCAAATAGAAAATCAAGAAATACTAAGAACAAGCAAGTCAAGGGAACAAAGCAGATATGGATATGCAAGGACCAACTCAATGACTATCAACTGATTCCAAGAAGACTACAATCAGGAAACCCTAAACTACTAGACAAAGATATAGTGAGGTAATCATTTCTCAAGAGGCAAGTGGGAAGATATTTCCAAGCAAAAATCAAGAGAGACTAAGAACAAGTAGGTCAAGGGAGAAAAGTAGATATGGATCCACAAGGACCAACTCAAAGACTATCAACCAATTCCAAGAAGACCCAATCAGGAAACCCTAGGATGAAGAAGCAAAGTAGAAATTTGGCATCATAGCAACAACCCAATTCAAGGATATTCAATTTTAATATGGTTCAAATTTGGGTGCCGAAGGAGCTCGTGAAATCTCAAAGACAATGTTAACAATTTGGATACCGAAAAAAGATTTGAAAGAAGTAAAGACCACTCTACAAGCATGGAACCAAAGACTAGTTCACACTCAATTAAGGAGGCTAAGGAATTGAGACTTACCAAGGAAAAGCAACCTAACGAAGAAGAATGATCGAAGAAAAATGGAATGGGAAATCAAAGCTAGGCAAAAGCAAGGAAAAAAAAAGGAGATCAATACCTCACAATCAAGCAAAGGAAATGTGGAGACCAAAAGATGTTCATTCGAATCAATAGCTTGAGAAGCTTCATAACTCTTGCACACATAATGAGTTGAATGCATCTAGCGTATGCACAATAGGGCCACACTATAAGGCCTCAAATTCAACACATTGCTTCTCTAAGTTTTTTTGGTGGTGCACATTTCCTCAAGAAGGAATAGATCTTGACTTGTACTATATTAGTATAAATTTCCTACTAACACTAACTATTATTTTGCTTTGGTTATTACTAATGTGATTGTTTTCTTGATATAAAAATAAGAAACATATATATCTCAGGGAACAACAAGGTGGTTGTATAAGCAATACATCAAGGGGATGACTTTGAACTAAGGACATATAAATGCATGAGCACTATGAAACAAGCAAAAATTGGTTCTTAGGCTGCCCATATATAGGCCATATCTTGAAAGATGTGCACAAGTAATGAACACATTACATCCAACAACCAATAAACAATTTGTATCGAAAGCAATTGTGACAGATTTGAAGGGAAGGCTAAGAACTATCAGATTCACACATGAACTAAGGATGCATTTGGATGGACCAAGATGGAATGGTGGATCTAAAAGACAAAGAACATGATGTCAAGAAGAAAACTTTTGTGGATATCAATCGGGTAGATATTGAACATGAATTACATTTGGTACATCACCATTTTTGTTTTTCAAGCATGAACAAATACATCGTGGCACAAAAGATAGTAGTGCAATTATTTTTTTATGCATTCAAGCAAGTGGAAGGTTACGACAAAAAGACAAAAAATATAGAGTTGAAAAGTAAATGTGCTAAAATTGAAATAGAGAATATGCACACAATGAATAGAGACAAACTAATTGAATCACAAATCAAAGTATATATGGATGAAACAAATTCTTTAAGAAGCAAGAATAAAGAACTCATGACATCAATCTTGGAGCACTACAACAAAGATGTCGGACAAATTAAGAGTTCAAAGAATAAAAAGACAAGGCCAAAGAAAAAGATAATCTCATGACTCAAT
This sequence comes from Ceratopteris richardii, assembly GCA_020310875.1. Taxonomy (NCBI): domain Eukaryota; kingdom Viridiplantae; phylum Streptophyta; class Polypodiopsida; order Polypodiales; family Pteridaceae; genus Ceratopteris; species Ceratopteris richardii. The sequence continues at coordinate 48,647,233 of CM035416.1, read as the reverse complement.
TACAAGAAACAAATTGCTAAAAAACAATCAGGAAAGTGAACTCAAAAAGAGAATATGGTACCACCATTAGTGCCTAACCTTGAAATGACTATTTCAAAGGCTCAAGTACATCCTCTTTCTCCCCCCATTGTTCATTCACCCATTCATGATGATCAACTTGAAGAACTGATGAAATATTAATGGCTTATATAGTGGAGCTAAATCAAAGGGAATGAGTACTACTGGTGACCCGTATGACTCAATAGTTTGAAGAAGTTGTCGTCAGAGTAATGGAGGATTCCAAAATAAGAGCTAAACATTTGGATAGGATTTTGAAGCCGTTCAATGTACCATATGGAATAATGAAAGAACAAACACATAGATACATACAAAGAACTATCCAGAGGGATCCTAATGCAGATTTAAACTTTAGAGCTAATACTTTCATATATACACAAGAACAGTTTGATGAAGCAAATCCTATCTGGTGGAAGAAATTTTTGGAGAAGAATCCAAATCTTTGCGTACATTGTTAGGATGAACCTTACCTACTACAATTGATTCCATCTTTTTTTCTAGTGCCATGATATGACCATGGCCATAATTTTGGGAAGGAGAGAGGAAAGGGATTATCACTTAATAGTGGCTCAATTTTCTTATTAACAAGCCCACCACATGGATATCTACCGATTGAAGAATATATGGTGCGTACCATAGAATTTTGGCTCTCCAAACATGGAACAATTCTAGATTCATCTATCAAACTCACAAATAAAATAGTTAGTATGATTCTCACGTATTGAAAGTGTTTAAATTTGTAGAGTATACCTTTTTTAGTTCTATCGATATTAACTAAGGAATATCTACAATTTTGTTTGATTTATTAGTGACACTAAGAACAACCCATATTATGACCTATTATTCACGTGTTTTTGCAAAGTCCATAATTACAGACCTTCAAAGAAGCTTTCTTCATAGGATTTTTTGAAGTGGACTCAGATATCTTTTTCAAGATTTCATCGAAATTCAATGCAAGGTTAGTGTCTTATGAACTACATTTTTTTGTGGATCATTGACAAATCCCCCATGATGGTGTCAAACTAAAAAAATGGTAACAATTTATGACAAAAGGGGAAAATCAACTCAATGCCAATGAACATAACATTTATCAGACCTACTCATGTTGCCATCAAAAGCCTATTGAGAATGAAAAACTTTAGGAGGAGGGATGTGTGGAAGGGGATTCAAGAAAAAGAA